>JAOTRA010035484.1:0-20165 GCA_026260255.1 Pseudolaguvia tuberculata | reverse complement strand
CCTAAGCGTTAATATAATAATGAGTAGAATCGGTGGCAATCTTCTATTTAAGGATTATGGAGGCCCCTGTGCTCTTAGAAACCTTAAGTACAGCAGAAATGTTATTTGTACCCTTGGCTATATCGGTGCTTTGAGTGTCTGTGAGCTCTTCAGGCAGATCCTTTGACCTCATGATTCTCTTTGTCATGATCAGAAGAAATGGACACATTGGTCAAAGGGTCAATGTTTTCTGTCAATATGGGGCCCTGATTATATTAATGAGGGGGAAAAAAGACCTTAAATGATTTTAGCAAATATATTATATGTGATTGTCTTTCCAATTTATTTTACTTTTATTTTCACGTTTGCTTCTGCTTTATTCTTAGTAGTCACTACCAGAATTTTGTTTGTTATTCGCCCTCTTCTCCCCTTCGCAGTACACGCTACGTTGCGATATGAAGCGCCCTCTGCTGGCAAAAGACTTGAGCAAGACCTGTGAATTTATGGTCCATTGTCAGGTTAGATGTTGCTCAGCTTTTGAACTTTAAATTTATGCAAATGTCTGTCTAAGATAATTCAGTGAAGAAACGCCAACACGCTCATTTCTCTTTTATCTGCAGCCTCAGAAATCCAAAGTGCAGCCGACTCCAGTCGATTTCACCATCACACCAGAGTCGCTGCAGAATGTGAGAGAGGTAAAGAGTCTTGATAGTAGGGACTCCTGATGTAACTGATTGCTCCTGAAGGTTCCAGCTACTCCGAGAAATTCACTGCCGATTCACTGGTGAATCACTGCCGATTCACTGGTGAATCACTGCCGATTCACTGCCGATTCACTGCTTTGACACTAGTGTTCTGTAACCATTAATACTACACCTTTAATAGGGTTGGTATTCTTAGGAAAATGAAAAAATAAATTGTTCATGATATGACAAACGTATTAACGATTTAAAGTGTGGACACCAATGGAAGTATTTAAATATACAAAAAGTTTGGATGCTTTCATCGTATACACATTATTTTTGAAATGCCATTAATAATGTGATTTAATATGTTAACCTTTTCATTTTAGCAGAACGGAATTCTGGAGAGGTGGCGTAGTGGTTAGCACAGTTGCCTCACAATAAGAAGGTCCCGGGTTCAATTCCTTGGCCGGGGATCTTTCTGTGCGGAGTTTGGATGTTCTTCCTGTGCTTGCGTGGTTTTCTCCCGGGTACTCCGGTTTCCTCCTACAGTCGAAAAAAAATGCAGATTAGGTGGATTGATGATTTGTAAATTGTTCATCGGAGGGAATGTGTGTGTGAGTGGTTGTTTGTCTGTGTGACCCTGCGATGGACTGGTTACCCATCCAGGCTGGACCCCTGCCTCTCGCCTTTTGTGAGCTGGGATAGGCTCTAACAGACCCCTGTGACTGCGAATTAGGCAATAAGCGGATTAGAA
Source organism: Pseudolaguvia tuberculata (assembly GCA_026260255.1). Lineage (NCBI taxonomy): Eukaryota > Metazoa > Chordata > Actinopteri > Siluriformes > Sisoridae > Pseudolaguvia > Pseudolaguvia tuberculata. The sequence continues at coordinate 18,746 of JAOTRA010035484.1, read as the reverse complement.
GATGAATGAATGAATGAATGAATGAATGAATGAATGAATGAATGAATGAAATTCTGGAAATTGTAATATCTTAAGGGGAAAAGAGGAGAATGTTTATACCTGCAGGGCAAAATTCCCAAAGATGAATATTCTGTTTAAAGAAGGGATTTTTGAAAGTGATGTTTGACTATTGAACAGAAGTTCATGCCAGTTTAGTCTGTAGCTTGCATTGTCTCGTGTTATCTGCCTAACAGGATTTTATCTATTTCAGCTGAACATAACTTTTAAAGCACTTACCTCATTACAGTGCCTATCTTCCGTTTTGACTTCACTTAACTCCACGTCTCCTCACTTTACTTAATGGACATAAGTGTAAGAGATGACTGGGATTGGCTAAAGGTTGAGGTAGACCACTTTAAACTCTTCTCATTTCCCTGGACGGCTCGGCTGCTTTACCTTTAGCGAAACTTGCATCAAATCCCGATTTATGACAGAAATGAATTTAGACAAGGTTAGCACGGTCACCTCACAACAAGAAGGTCCCAGGTTCGATTCCCAGGCCGGGGCTGTGCGCTGTTTGCATGTTCTCCCCGTGCTTGTGTGGGTTTCTTCTGAGTTCTCTGGTTTCCTCCTACAGTCCAAAAACATGTACATTAGGTTGATTGGTGATTCTAAATTGCCCATAGGAGTGTGAGAGTGTGTTATCCATAGGTGTGAGTGTGTGTCTATTCCATTCCATTCAATTCAATCCAAAGTGTTTATTGCCATGTGTACAGTAAACGAAACGTAAGAAATAAAGGGCATAAAATACGGGTAAGTCCAATAATAAATGTGTAAATTGTGTTACATATCAATCATGTGCAAATTTAGCAGAGAATGAATAAAACTGTGCAAAAGACGATCAAGATGTTGACAGTGTTCTAGCAACACCGCTATTAAATGTGAATGTGCAATAGAACAGGGGTAAAGTACAGTGGTAGTGTAGACAGTAGTTTGCGAGGGTCCAGTCTATTGTTACAGCTGTTGAGGAGTCTGGTGGTCCTGCACTTCACACTCCTGTGTTGGTAGATGCTCTGCAGAGAGGGCAGAGGAGTCTTGGTGATCACCATTCTCTGCAGGCGTTTGCGGTCCATTACGCTGGAGCTGCCGTTCCACACAGTGATGCAGTTGGTCAGGATAGACTCAACAACGCAGCTGTAGAAGTTGCTGAGGATCTCTGGTGACATTCCAACCTCCTCAGGAAGTACAGCCGTTGCTGAGCTTTCTTCACCAACTGTGTGGTGTTAAGTGTCCATGTGAGGTCTTGGCTGATGTGGACCCCCCGATATTTATAGCTGCTCACCCTCTCCGCTTCTTGTCCTCGGATAAGCAGTGGCTGATGACAGCTCCTTGGTCTTGTTTGTGTTGAGGTTGAGATTGTTGTCCTCACACCATGTCATCAGACTGTCCTCCCTCCTGTAAGCCTGCGTCCTATCACAGCGGTGTCTTCTGCAAACTTCAGTATGATGATGTCCTTGTTTGAGGCCTTGCAGTCGTGGGTGAACAGGGTGTAGAGGATGGGACTGAGGACACAGCCCTGTGATGTCTGTGTGTTGCCCTGCAATGGACTGGTGTCTTGTCCAAGATGTACTCCTGCCTCTTGCCCTATGTGCGCTGGGATAAGCTCCAGCAAACCCTGTGACCTCGAATGAGTGATTTAAGCAGGTAAGATGATGTATGAATGTTTGTTTTTTAAATTCATGTACGATTTTTCCAGAGGTGGAACCTTCATGTGATTGTACAGCATTTTGGTTCATATGTTCCGGAAGCGCCCCAACTTAATGACTTACTGGAATAATATTTTCCTCACAATACTTTTGTAAAATAAAAATATTCAAAAGGATCCCTTTATCTAACCTCATTGATCTTTAATCCAGGGGAAACAGAAAGCAGCCCTGATTGATGATTCAGCTTGATGACATGAGGGGATGCCCCACATAGAGGGAACCCCACCCTATCTTTTTAGTTATTTATTATTTTTTCGTTTCTTTATTAATTTATAATATATAAATATATACAGTATGTTCGTGTATATATACACACACTAATATATATATATATATTTAGTGGAAAAAAATACTCTTAAAAACAAATGTACAAAGCCTACATATAGAAATATTACAAGTAGCTGCTGATGACAAATATAAAGGCTTGTGGTTTTTTCCTTCATCAACAAGCAGCTGATGGAGAAGAGTCTGTTGGTCTGGAGGAATGAAGTGGGAATAAAAGCTAAAGGAGTATTGTAAAGTAATTACGATAGATAAGATGATAGGATTTTATTACTTAAGAATAAGGTGTAAAATTAGATCCGAGAGGCTGGACGTCCCAGAAAGCACTTTTAGATCAATAGCACGGAAGTGGAAGCTGTATCACGTCATCCAAGCATTAACAAGACATGAGTCTTCCTCAAATCTCAGCATTAAAAACACAGAGACTCACTACAGGGAAGCAGAGGGACATAAAGGAGTTGAAGGAGGAAAATGATTCTTTAGAAATCGATGTTTTTAAGCAATTCAGTGTGAGTGACCCAGTAAAAGCAGGTCTATATTGTGGTAAGATACTAGAGAGGGGCAGATTTAATACAGACACTAACTTAATTACCACCATGTGTTATGGTTGCAGAGCATCAGGTTTGGGTGGTGTTGGCATCATCAACTAGGCTGCTTTTTGAAACTGAAGGGTGAATTCATTCATTCATTCATCTTCTAACCCGCTTATTCGGGGTGATGGGGGTCTGCTGTGCCCATCCCAGCTCACATAGGGTAAGAGGCAGGTGTACACCCTGGATAGGTCGCCAGTCCTCAGGGCCACACATAGACAAACATTCACCCCTATGGACAATTTACAATCCGTCTAATCTGCATGTTATTGGACTGCGGGAGGAAACCAGAGCACTCAGAGGAAACCCACACAAGTGCAGGGAGAACATGTAAACTCCGCACAGAAAGATCCCGGCCCGGGATTCGAACCCGGGACCTTCTTGTTGTGAGGCGACTGTGCTATCCACTATGCCACCGTGCCGCCCAAAGGGTGAATTGATGAAGCAAAAGGAAATATTTATAAATGTACATGTTTTTGGACTGTGGGAGGAAACCTGCCTCTCGCCCTATAGGCGCTGGGTTAGGTTCCAGCAAAACCCTGTGACCCTGAATTACGGAATAAGATACTTTACAGTTCTATCAAGAAACTTTGGCTCTGTTTAAAAGGCAACAATTAAAATCCAGAGCCTGCAAAAATGAGTTGAAATTAGCTTCTAACAAAAATGCACAAAACTTTGGTACCCAGAGACCTCATTTAGACGTGGTAAATCGGTGCTTAAGGTTATAGCACCACCAAGCTGCCACAGATAAACCCCTAAGCAAAGCACCTGAATCCTAACTGCTTGTATGGACAGGTCATATAAATACACTGTCACTGACTGACTGGAAGAGACTTAGTGAAAATGACATGGTGTTAGCATGGTGTACGTCCCTGACCTATACAAGCATGTTGGTGTCGGTTATTTAGTAAAACTCACTGCTGGACCTTCAATTGCTCAGTCAAAAAGTAAAAACTTTGTTTTTTTACAGAAGACTTCTCTACCAAAGTTCCTGATCAGAGGCCATCTTGATGCCACCAACTGTGTGATCACACAACCACTCACAGGGGAGCTGGTGGTGGAGAGTTCAGAGGTCGCCATTAAAAGTATAGAGCTGCAGTTAGTGCGCGTTGAGACATGTGGTGAGGAAGAGTACACACACACACACACACACACACACACACACACACACACACACACACACACACATAAAAATAAAGTCCAGTATATGTGCCTAACATGCTCTAAGTGGTGGCTCAGTGTTTAAGATGTTGGACTGATTGCAAGTAAACCCGGACTCGATTCCCAGCACCACCAAGCCACCACTACGGGCACCGTATAGGTTTCTGCCCTATACTGTACTTGTAAATATGAATACGCTTCACTATATGGCTCTGTTTGATGAGATGTTTGATTAATTATTCATGTGCAATCTACCGAGTTTAGGTTGTGCTGAAGGCTATGCCAGAGATGCAACAGAGATTCAAAACATCCAGATAGCAGAGGGAGACGTGTGTCATGGCCTCCCCATTCCCATATACATGGTCTTTCCCAGACTATTCACCTGCCCAACCCTCGAAACGACAAACTTTAAAGTTGGTGAGTCTCATTACTTTTTCTCCAAATGGTTGCTAGAATTGTCCAGGTACCATCAAGTAGTTAAACGGTGTCTCTCTCGGTCAGTTACATATGCAGAAACAGTCCAATTATTGAATTCTTTCAGTGAAGGGTAACATGGGGTATGTTTTTTTTTTTTTTTCCCTCCCCTCAGAGTTTGAGGTAAACGTGGTGATTGTCTTTCACGATGATCATTTAATAACTGAGAACTTCCCGTTGAAGCTGTGCCGAGTATGACCTCACAGCCTGCAGATTCATTAACGATTTCTGGAAGAGTCTGGGAGCGGCCTGCTAAAGTGCCAGGCAGCAACGAGCTGCACGACTTTTGTTACAGAAAGAGACTCGAATAATTTTTGTCTACATGCCCCTCATCATTGCCCCACCCCAGTGCAATTCTATATTCGTTTGATTCATGATCGGGTATTTTTCAAACACCCAATACTCCCGTGATCAAATCAGTGTATTTCATCCACAGTAAGATCATATGGCAAAGATCAATACTACACTTTCAGTCCCCCTTTATTAACACAATTCATATACAAAGTGTATTTAAGTTCCCATGTAGTACAAATTAAATCCATACAAATGAGATTGACGGAATTATTGTGTGTTAGTCGTTGTGTGGCAGTCGTTGATCTGCTCGTCGCATATAAATCTCGTGATGGAATACTGAACCCTTGGAATACTCTGGATTTATGCTCCGGTAGAATCTTACACATTTTGTTCTGGGACAGTTCTGATTTTATTTTATTCTATATTTAACACAAAGTAATAATATTAAATATTACAATGTCTTTGAATTAAAAAAAACCATGCAGATACATAAATTCAGATAAACAACAAAAACTTAAATATCAAATATATATCCAAGCCAATGGTTCAAATCTTTTTTTTTTTTTGTTAACATTGTTTTTCTAAACGTAAACTAAAAGAAATTTTAAAAAATCCTTTAATAGTGTAAACAAATAAAAGTATTGAAAATTAAGAAATGAAGATTTAATCTTTAATAATTGAGGAAAATAATAACCAGCACAAAAACAACAGCCTCCACCTCCCAGAGTATTTTTAATCAAACTCAAAACATTGTTACGCGCGTGTGTGTGTGTGTGTGTCTTATGTTTAATATTAACAGTTCCATAAAGCGTTCTAATGACAGTTTATAGAATTGCAGTGTAGCTGAATCAGGTTCTGATGCTTAAGACAGTGTTGCTGTATGTAGGTGTCCTCGTCGAGGTCGTCCTGGTAACATGGGGAAATCCTCGGGTAAAAGCGCATGCTCTCGGCAGGTGGGACATGTGCTCTGCTCCTTCAGCCATGACTTTATACACTAATATACACAGGGAGAAAAAGACCAAGTACTGAAAACCACAAATGTATTTATACGGAGTATATGACCCACCAAACACACACACAAAAAAAAAAGAAAAAAAAAAGACTTCCATTAGTGAAATTGTTTGGTTTAAATCTATTTAAATAAATTTGTCACATTTTCTACAATGGCACTTTAAATTTATCTCTACCATTGCAGAATATATTTATCTATTATCGTTTATTCTATCAACTACCACCAATAATCTTATAAAATCTCTTTTCATCATAATTATATGACGTCTCTCTCCTCCTGATGTATTGCATGTGCTTGGCACTAAAAGTCTCACCTCTTTATGAAAGCTATGACGACACTCCAGCACACACAGGTCCTCAGGCATCATATCATCATGACAAATAATGCAAGGGTCCTCCACGTTCAGCTGTTAGTAAGAGAGAGAAGAAGGGGGTGTATGTAACAGAGAGAAAGGAAGAGATATACGCAGAGTGGGATTTCCGAGCAGTGTATTTAACATATTTTCCGGACTAGTAGGCACACTTAAAGTCCTTTTAGTTTTCGACAAATTTATTCAACTCAAAAACCCAGCGATCACTCTGCAGACAACCTGCTCGCCGGGCTCTTGGCTCTCTCCCTCTCTCAACTTTAACATTAGCCCTAGTTCAGTCCAACTGGTTCAGTCCTTTCTCGGATCAGTCCTTATGCAACGCAAAATTGCGGCATCTCTATCTTTGTTTCTGCTGGGAACACACTTCTTAAAATTCCCCTCTACACCACAGCATAATACGCCTTACGTATGGAAATGTATGAAAATATACCCGTTTATTGTTATAGCGCTTTATAATGCGATGTGCCTTATAGGCCGGAAAATACGGTAATATAATAATTGTAGTTGATGGAATAGGGATGGTGGTGGTATAAAAAATATTCTTACAGCACTAGAAGACTTGGATTGGTGAGAGGACACACTTTTCCACACACGTGGAGGTGAGGCAGTTGCAGTAGCTCTGGAGAAGTCAGTAGAGGGAGTACTTGTACTGAGTCCTGTTGCCAGGTCTCTTCTTACTGGCAATTTCATCTGAAACTTTAAAAAAAAAAAAAAGGGGGTTCAATAGCTCTGCCACTGTAAATAATACAAAATGGTAATGCTGAAGGATTATTTTTATTTATTTTAAAATGATTTCCCGAACTGCTGGCTCACTTGTGAAAGTTCCTGGTGGTCAAGGATGCGCTGAGTCACCATGCTAATCAGTTGTTCATAAGACATGCTCCGAACTCCTCCATTCACAGAGCGCACCTCCTGAATAAAATTTTTCAGCGCCGATCTAATACAAATATTTAGAGCAGAGAACAGAATGTAAACTGCAGCTGAAAACTTAATCCGAAACGTTTCTTTCACCAACAATTCAAACGTAGGGAAAAGCCTAGCTCTTACTATTACCACACTGGCTACAGATGTAGTGGGATGAGATCAGATGATTCCAGATGTGAGTTTTACCTGCTGTAGTGAGGAAACATGGCGCTGAGACGATCTACCATTTTATCGAATACAGTAAGAGGCTGAACTAGAGCCGAGGTCACAGCTGGTGCGATAGCGGCGGCGTTTGCATTGCTGGTCGGAGGGGTGTGCATGGGCTGGGCAGTGTTTGCTGCGATGGGTGGTTGAGGTCTGGCAGGATGTTGCTGAAATACATGTGGGGTGAATGGGTGTGTGTGCTGCACAGGAAGTTGTGGCAAAGCTGGCTGCTTATTGGATATTGGCTGAAGAAAGGCCTGCAGGATACAAATAATTCAAGTTTAACCAACACTGAACATTGACTAGAGCCTAGAAAGAAAGAAACCCATACACAATATTAATTGAAGATTTTATATACAGTAATGCTATTTTAAGCAAACAAGTCTAAAGACAATACACCTAGTGCAGAGCAATTATAAGGCCAAGTGTCCACGGAGTACATTATTGAAATAAATTTCAGATGAGCCGGGTTGACACATTTTTCTAGGCTGGAAACTTTCTATGGGAATTCACAGAACCTTATTAGGAATTTAGCGAATGGGCCCATTACAAATTTGCATAAAAGCAAATTTAGTTACATTTTTACCTTGCATAGTTTTCAAAAATCACATGCACACAGAACTGGAGGGGTAATGCGGCTGCCACATGCACTCCACATTCCTCCGAAACATACCCTCATCCTATATAAGTCAGTAACGTGCAGTGAGGTTTATGTCTGGTGAGGCAGTGATATAATCACAGTCAGATTTACAAATATATGAACCCTACAGAAAAGCTTATTCAACATTTAAAGTGTTTAGTTCAAAATTTCATATCAGAATTCTTTACATATACAAACTGTAGCATAGAAAAAAAAAAAAACCACTTCAATTCTACTCTGCTTATACCCTAATTTTGGTCACAGGGGTCTGCTGGAGACTATCCCGCACAGAAAGACCCCGTTCCCCGGAATCAAATCCAAGACCTTCTTCCTGAGAGGGTTTCATGCTATTTACAATATATAAGTATTTAAAAATAATTCATTACATTTCTAGTATGTCAGAGATGTACATTTCTAGTATGTAAATAGATCTTGAGAAATGAGTTTATTAGAGGGACGGGGCATGTAAGATGTTTTGGAGACAAAGTGAGGGAGGCTAGGTTGAGATGGTTTAGACATGTGCAGAGGAGGGACATTCATGCTACTGTTTGGCAGCCGAGGAGTTGTAACAAGAATCCCTAGGAGAAGCATCGTCCCCTGCCAGGAGGCAGGAAAACTGCGTGCCTCACTTTGCAGTTTTATAACCACTTAGCACAAGAATGCGTTACACAGATACAATTGTTGATCACAAAAAAATAAACACTATTATATACACCAGCTGAACTAATCAAATTTAATTGGTATAGTAAGTGTTGGAACATTTTAATAGGGACAGCAAAACGGTTAGTCTCACTGCATAGCGCCGGCACACTGTGAGCACAGCATAGTGATTGCGCAATACAGTGTGAGGCTCACGCTGAGCGCTCGTCTCTTCTTAGTGTTTAAACGATAAATGTGAAAATTAAGTGATTTTGAAAGACAATTCCAAATATTTTGATGTTAAATGAAATAGAACTTTTCCACTGAATAAATATAATTATTTCATTTATTTTTAATTTTATATTTCTATAATATCTGCACATCAATGTGCTCAGGATCATTGTCATGTGAGAACAGTGTTGGGGTCTCTTAGTTCCAGTGAAAGAATCATTTAATGCTACAACATACAAAAACATTCTAGACAACTGTGGACTTCCAGATTTTAGCAAGAGTTCAAAGAGGAAGCACACATGGATCTGAAGGTCAGGTGACCAAAACGTTTGGCAATATAGTGTATATATTTTACAAATTTAAATCGGTATTAGTTGGTTTGCATGTCAACATGACCAAAAGAAATATTTTTCACAACATTTGTAAAGAAATTTCCAGGATAAATGATCACTTGGAATATTTCCAATAGTTTTGAAATAAGTTACCATGGGAAGTTTATAGAAATTTAGCAGGAATATTCCACCACATTTATCCCCAATTATAGGGCAATATTATAGCCAGCAAATCCTTTGCTGAATATAAATGATACCAGAGGACAATCAGCCTGAGTGATGAGGGATCACAGCCATCACAGGGACTGAGCTCAATTCCTGAGAGAGACAGAAAGGCAGATTAACAGAATTCTTACTGGTACAGCAGGCGGAACCAGGGTGCTTGGTATGACAATTGCAGGTAGTGAAGACAGACTGGTGCCCTTTTTTACAAGCTCTATCTGCTCTTCATATTGTAACTACACAGAGAGAGAGAGAGAGAGAGAGAGAGAGAGAGAGAGAGAGAAAGGGTTGGAGGTTATTCCACGCAGTCAAAATGTTTGGTTTTTTTTAAATCACAAAAAGCAGCAGAAATCATGTGGGTTTCTTGCATGGGTTTCTTCTGGGTGGGTACTCCGGTTTCCTCCCACAGTCCAAAAACATGCAGATTAGGTGGATTGGTGATTGTAAATTGTCCACAGGAGTGAATGTGTGTGTATAAGTGGTTGTTTTGTCTATGTGGCCCTGAGATGGACTGGCGACATATGTGCGCTGGGATAGGTACCAGCAGACCGCTGTGACCCCGAATTAAGGAATAAGTGGATAAAGGTGATGAATGAATGAATGAATGAATGAATGAATGAATGCTATAATGGCAACCTTGATTTTGGTGATGTTCTCCTCAACCTCTTTTACACATGACTTCCAGGCCTTGATGGGGTTATTAAAGCCGGCATCTGGGTGCCTGTGGAAGGGCAAATAATTCAACCCAAAATAAAAACAAAGACTATATTAAGTCTCACATTAAGATACACACACTTCTATTTAATGAAACGTCTTATCAATAATTAAATCACACTTTTCAGCAAACATTGAATTCATTTTGTGTTTTATTTTTGTCTGTTAATATTTTAAAAATAATAATAATAATTCTCAGTGTTCTTACCTGGAAGACATCTCAGTCATGTGTTTTAGAATTTCCTTCCCATCTGTCAAGAACTTCCTCAAACGACGCAGCCCATGCTCTTGCCTATCTTTCAGGATGGAAACCTACATCCAGCAAATATACTGTTAGTTACCAATTTAGGAATATTTAGTTTTAGGTTTATTAAGTAAGTAACAATGCAGAATTGCTCTTACCTGTCCTGCCAGTGATCGACTCCTAGCTTTTGCACACTGATCTTTATGTTGATTAATTCTTTCCTCCAAATTCATCTTTGCAGCTGCCCAATGGTTACTTCGTCATAAACAATAAAGTCATTTAAAACCTTTTACCAGCCTGTTGTAAACTGTAGCAGAATTTCCAAACAAATAAACACTGATTTACAAGAAGAGCAGAAAGTGTACCGACCTTAATAAAATGAAATGATCCAATTTGCACTGATATTCTACATTCTTATCTTGAATTTCTTTAGAGAGGCTGAGCAGGACAAAAACAGTGCAGCAAACATCAATCAAAGACCAAAAAAAAAAAAACCCAATGCAAGTAGATCATCCAAAAATCTTTTGCAATTTTAAATACTACATTCAGCAGTTAGTCTAAACAAATAAAAAAAGGTGGAGAATCGAACTAAAAACTAAAACTATAGCCGGATTTTGCACACAACAGATCTGTAGCACTGCATCCTAGCTCTACACTCAAAGCAATTAAGAATTAAGGGCCGTGCTTAGGGACCCAAAGGTTGGTGGTGCTGCGAATCGAACCGTGATCTCCCAATGACTCATCTTAAGTAGTCGTGGCTATCTATGTATCTAGCACCAGGAGAAATAGTAACGCAGGGGTTATTCGAGTCATTTTTATAGGCAAAATAGAGCATGTACTATCATTGTTGTGGCCTCGTTAAGTATCAAAGTTTTCAGTTGTTCATTCTTCTCCTTTCGGCTGCTCCCATCAGGCGTTGCCACAGCGGATCACTCTTCTCCACACTACCCTGTCCTCTACATCTGCTTCTTTCACCCCAACTACCTGCATGTCTTCCCCCACCACATCCATAAACCTCCTCTTTGGTCTTCCTCTTTTCCTCCTGCCCGGCACCTCCATCCTCAGCATACTCCTACCAATATACTGCATGTCCCTCCCTCCTCTGCACATGTCCAAACCATTTCAACCTAGTGTCCCTCACCTTGTCTCCTTCATGCTCCGTCCCTCTAATCAACTCATTTCTCAAGACCCATTTTAAAATGTATCCAACATACTAGAAATGTAATTAATTATTATTTTTAAATCCTTTTTTTTTATTTTTTTAAATCATATATATTGTGGTTAGCACGGTCTCCTCAACGCAGGAAGGTTGCAGATTTGATTCCGGGGAACGGGGTCTTTCTGTGCGGGATAGGCTCCAGCAGACCCCTGCGACCAAAATTAGGGTATAAGCAGGATAGAATTGAACAAAGGTTATATTTGAATGCCTCACCTTTCTTGAAAGTCTGTCAGCTCCTTAATCTCACCCTTTAGAACCTTCACCATCTCTTGGTGGTCTCTTTTCTCTTTCTGATCTTTCCGTATCTCATTCTCAAGTTTTTGTTGAAACATACGCAATTCTTTGTTTGAAATCTGGAAAAGTTATGCGCGAGAAATTAAAAAACAATGGGCTATTGGTTTTTTTGTTTTGAAAAGAACCCGAACTGTGCAGCGGCGTCTTTACCTCGGTGTGCTGAACGATTTCCTTTACTTCCGCATTGAGTGCAGAGCAGGACTCTCTTCTTTCATTCTCAAGAGCAATAAGCTTTTCTCTTATACTTTGGATACGTTTCTCAATTTTTATCTTATTTTTTTCGGTTTGTATCATATCTCCCTAGCAGGAAAAGAGATTGATATAGAGGAAGTGAAGAACAATAAATATTCAAAAGAAAAAAAAAAAAGTAGTTTATCTCTGAAAATAAAAAAAATTGAAACATGAACACAGCAGCCAGTCAATACAAAACACTACAACAAAAAAACCAAAACAAAACTCACTCTGTTCTTTTCAAACTCTGCATACAGTTCTGTATTAATGGCAACTTCATCTCTGTTCTCTCGGTTACCAGAAAGTGTCTGAAATGAGAGAGTATAAAACTGTTTATAGAACTTTTATAGAAACTTTTTTGTAAATACTTATTAAAAAGTAGAAATTCTTACCTGAACAAAAACAGTCCTGTGATTAGCACATCTGCCTTCATTAAAGCTGGTAGAATTGTCAATAATGTATGTTTCGTTGTTAAATGCAATCTGTTGAAGATTTGTGAAGTAATCAGAACACTCTTCTTTGGGTTTCGGAGTATCTTGCATCTCAAATGAATAATTTTCATTCTGAGGAATGGAAGGGGCTAAAACATAAGGACTAGGGAGCACCAAAGAATTAACATGAGATTCATAAGATTTGCTGGTGCCATTTAGACTCAAATGTGAAGAATGCGGCTGAAATTCCTTGGCTGTGGGGTTAAGAGTGAGAAAGTCTCTAGACTTTGTATCATCCATGCTAAAAGTATGAGAAAGAAAATTGTGATCATCATCATCATCCACAGTCTGCTGAAAGCATACAGCATGCAACGCTAGTCCAATGGCATTGTCCAACATTACAAATCTGAGAGACTCAAGCAGGAAAGATTGAAGTCCTCCAGCAGCATTAATCTTTTCCTGTGCTTCAGGGGGAAAGTTCTCCAATTCACCCACAAGCAGTGGGTCTGCCATAACCAGGGGGCCATGCTCCTCCAGAATCTGTGCAAAGTAACTGAATAGTGGAAAGGAAGCATGAGAAAATGAGAAAGAGGACAAAACATAGATTTACTTTAATTTTCAAATGCCAGGATGTTGAATAATTATCTTGTGTTATTTATGTTTTTAAGTCCTGCTAGAACATATCTGCAGAGGGTCAAACCAATCTATTTCGACAATACATTTGTTCATGTACCCAAAATAGCATGGCTCATGAGAAAAGCAGATGTATTAGCTAGGGGGCGGCGCAGTGGTGTAGTAGTTAGCAAGGTCGCCTCACAACAGGAAGGTCCTGGATTCGATTCCCAGGCCGGGGATCTTTTTGTGTGAAGTTTGCATTTTCTCGCCACGCTTGCGTGGGTTTCTTCCGGGTACTCTGGTTCCCTCCCAAAGTCCAAAAACATGCAGATTAAGTCGAGTGGTGAGTCAAAACTGCCCATAGGAGTGAATGTGTGTGTGTGTGTGTGTGAGAGAATGGTTGTCCGTCTTTGTGTGCCCTGCGATGGACTGGCAACCTGTCCAGGGTGTAAACGTGCCTCTCGCCCTTTGTGAGCTGGGATAGACAACAGCAGACCAGTGACCCGAATTAGGGAATAAGCAGGTAGGAAGATGAATGAATGCGTTTGCTAGTCCACCAGAAATGTTAACACAAGTGTGCCACACTTTAAGTAGTTGAATCTTTGGAAACCACTTTTATCAATATGCGACAGTGACCGAGTATGACACACAAGTGTTACAATTTCGGGACTAGCTAATACATTTCTCATGAGCTGTGCTATTTTGGGCACATAAAAATGTAATGCAAAATAATAATATTCGATAAAAACATAACATATCAAAATAAACCAAAATGAAAAATAGTTTTAATGACTCACTCATATAAGCTCTCTTTGGTTGGATCTGGGTTATTGTCCAAAAATCTTTTAAAGTGATTAGAGTCTACAGGTTGAACATATTGGCCCTCAAACTCCGCAACTTGCTCTCTCAAAAAAAACGGAACTCTAAACGGATCGTCATCGTCAAGCAGCATTCTAGACACAAACATTCAAGTTACACTTAAAGAGAAATGTCCATAGTTACTATAATATTATAGTATTAATAACTTTAACCATGCAAACAAAACTATTACAATGAATTATCCTCCAAGAAGCAATTGTCCTCTTCCTCTCTACTTGTACCAGCTAGAAGCAAGATGGACTGAAGCACACACACAAAAACATGTATTTATTCAATTAAACCATGAATAAGAAAATAAAAAGCATTGTTCTGGTTCCTACCGGCAGAGGGTTTGTGAATAATAACTCACCTTCGGTTCTTTCTGCTTCTTTTTTCGATGTTTGCTTTTACTCTTATAAACCGAACTCTAGAAACAGAAGATAAGAGAAGTACATCCACCCAATAAGGTTGATGACAACGCAAGTCATTCCGGAAGGAAATTAGATACACATTTGTTTTCTCATGAGTTGAAATGTAAAAAAAATAAAATAAAAAACTATTACACTTACAACAAAATACAAAAAAACAGCACTTACTGATTGGTCATCTTTTTCTGTTTTCTTTAACACTAAACATATTGAATCTGCGGGGAAGAAAGGTCAAATGGATAAACGGGACAATAATTCTCTTGGACGGCGTGGTGAACACAGTAGCCTCTCAGCAAGAAGCTCCCGGGTTCGATTCCCAGGTCGGGGATCTTTCTGTGCTGAGTGGGTTTTGCGGGGGTTTCCTCCCGCCACCCAAAAACATGTACATTAGGTTGATTGGTGATTCTAAATTGCCCATAGGAGTGAGAGTGTGTCTGAGTGGTTGTTTCGCTGTGTGGCCCTGTGATAGACTGGCGAACTGTCCAATGTATATCCCTGCCTCCCTCTGCCCTATGTGTGCTGGGATAGGCACCAGTGACCCTGAATGAGGGAATAAATGGGTAACAGTGAATGAATGAATGAATGTCTTGATTTTTAGGGATAATTCTGATAACTATTTATTTTTTAACATGAATCATGGCCTTTTCTATACTCGTGTTCTGTAAAGCTGCTTTCAGACAAAAGTGTTTAAAAGACTATCAATAAATCTGAATTCCAAAAAAATATTACATACCCATTTCAAAATAGTCATCAAGGGACATGACCCAGGAGGGGTAGTGTTCTCTGTGTTCTTCTAGAGTCCATATAAAGAGACGCATTTCCTGCGCTGGAGCTTGTCTTAGGTACTCGATTACAGGGAAACCCGTATTATGAAATAAATCATGTAATGCCGTAAACTCCAGCAGGGAAGAAAGATCCAATTCTTCCAGATGTTCAGCAAATTGACCTATAAATTTCTCTGCAGCTTTCAGACCTGTGATGTGTGAACAGCCAAAAAGAAAAAGAATAAATATTTTATAAATGATCCTTGTCGGTTAAGACAGTATCCCTTTGCATGGGTTTTTTTTGCATACCTTTTGTTCAACATGAATGTCTTTCTGGAAACTAACCAACCCCCCCCCCCCTCCCCAACACACACACACACACACACACACACGTAAAGTAGACACTTCTATAATCACTACCTCACACAGACTAAATATGAGAATATAGATTTTACTTCTACACTTAAAATCATGCAGAAAGTCTCTTTTTTCACATTTCATGTAAACATCTCTTTTGCATACCCCCATGTCCCATGTAAAGTTTCTACGTAACGTTTTCCGTACAGTCTCAGTCTGCGTTTCTGTACATTTATGTTGAAACCTGATTATAGCAATGTGGTCCTGTGAGACATGACATTTACTTCCACCGTATGTCCACACGTAGCAAAATGACAATAAAGATTTAGTTGATTATAAACACATCATTCATTCAGGTGTGTAAAATGAGGCCCACCATCTAAATAGCAAAACCAAAGTAAAAAAACAAAACAAAAAAAAAACTGCATTTTACCAGCATTGTTAAGTTGCTGAGCCCATTCTAGAACTTTAGGCTTGATGTGTTGGTAGTCGCTCAGGTTCTCAAGAAAGATTCTGGCCCAAACCCTGTTTTTTCTCTCCAATAGCAGATCTACTAGATCCCTGAGACATTGCGGTTCTTCGCGCTCCTTTAATACGTTTACATGGCCCTTATCCTCATCCAGCTTAATCCAGGGTCTCAGACACAGCATCATACTAGAGATATTGTGGTTCTCATCATTGAAAAAATCTTTGTTTTTCTGGATTTGGTGTAAAACGCGATCTCCGGATATGACATGATCCTTGAACGGCACTAAGGGAAATACAATACATTTGTAGTTACTTCCATTATTGATCGATTCAAAAGCTGAAAGAGTTACGCTGTGAACATAATATACACCAAGTTACCTTGTTCAGTGTTTAATTCTTCTTTAGTTTCCTCTTCTAATTTTAAATTGTTTTTCTCACACTTGGTGACGGATAAAGCCTCCCGCTTTTGTTTCCGCCGCAACCTTCTTTCCTCTTTAGATTTTAACTTCTTAAGACTGTGAACAGGGGAGGAAACAGCACAAAATTAATGTATGGATTTGTTGTAACATGCTTTTATCAACTCTTATGATCAATAGAATTATGGTAAAAGCTTGAATAAGAAACTTTCCTAACAATTAATCAGTTCTGTAATATTGACAGTTTGACAACTGCACACAAGACCGACATTATGGAAAAGAGTATAACAGAAGAATAGTTATAAAATAAAATGGTTTATTAGAGCTTTATCTTCATTCATTCCCTAATTCGAGGTCACAGCGGTCCGCTCAAGCCCATTCCAGTGCACATAGGGCAAGAGGCAGGGGTACACCCTGGACAGTCACCAGTTTATTGCCACACATAGACGAACAACCACACGCTGTAAGGAAGCAGACTAAGCCCCTCCCCCTTGTTTGGTCACCCGGACGATGACGTGTTATTTAAGGCGACGCGCCACAGCGGTAGTCGCCGGATTATTGTTGTTGTGTTGTTTAT
Source organism: Pseudolaguvia tuberculata (assembly GCA_026260255.1). Taxonomy (NCBI): domain Eukaryota; kingdom Metazoa; phylum Chordata; class Actinopteri; order Siluriformes; family Sisoridae; genus Pseudolaguvia; species Pseudolaguvia tuberculata. The sequence goes on along the minus strand of JAOTRA010035484.1, from coordinate 2,010 downwards.
GTTGAAATTGTGTAGACTGATTTCCGATGATCAAGTTTATCCTGAGGACGTGTTTTATCTTTCAGTTTAGTAGTTTGTGTTATTATTAAACTGCGTTTTACTTCACTTTTGTTTGTTTATGAGTTCTGTTAATAAAGTGTGTATCTGCATTATGGATCCCATCTCTTTCAGTCGCACGCACGCACGCACGCACACATTATAATGTACATGTTTTTGGACGGTGGAAGAAAACTGGGAATCGAACCTGGGACCTTCTTGTTGTGAGGCGACCATGCTAACCACTACGCCACCCTGAGCTTTTTTAAGAGTTTGCTTAAACCCATCAGCAAATAATGAAAAACACTACAACCCTGATAAATATTTATCGGTTTAGTATGGTTATTAAATTGTGTCAAAAGCAGAAGTAAAATAATAACAGTTATCAGTCAGTTCTGCATTGGTATCAGTCAGACATTTAATATGACATTTGACAGAGCTTACCTTGTGCACGGCTGTTTGATTTTGATGCCGCTGATTTTGCTTTTAGAAACAGGAGATTTAAACTAAACAACAAGCAAAGGGAATTCATGAGAAACTGAAACAAAACTATGGAAGACACAAACGACTTATCCAATTCTGAGCAATAAACCCACCTCACACTTTACAAGACCAGTTGAGTCAAATATAACGATTCGACAGACTTTCCCAGAACAATCAGGAGTAAGACACAAATCCTGCAGAAAATCCTACAGAAACAAAATTGAAATCATATAAACAAACCTAAAAACTTAATATGTTACTTTCAATTTATTTCTGCGTCTTACCTTGTCATTTTTGTCTGCAAAAGAACCAGCTTTGAACTTTTTCCAGCAAGTAATATGATACTCGACACTGCAGTATTGAGAACATGACAATCGAATGAAGCCCTAAAATTTTTTAAAGATTATTAAGTAAATAATAGCACGAATGATGTGAGGTATCTACAGTGAATCATCCATCATGGATAAATAATAAATCTTGCATTTAGCCTAATAATTAAGTGGACGTTAAAGTGTGGTACAAAGTCTTCTGTATAAAGATTGCAGTTAATATATAAGACCACAGTAGAGCTTAAAATCATCATTTGCCAGACAATAAGCCTGAAAAAATGTTAGTATTTTACACCCTTACATTCTTTCATTCATTTTCTTGCCCGCTTATTCCCGAATCCGGGGTCACGGGGGTCTGCTGCGCCTATCTAAGCAGACATAGGGCGAGAGGCACCCTGGACGGGTCGCCAGTCCATCTCAGGGCAACACATGGACAAACAATCTCACACACACATTCACTCCTATGGACAATTTACAATCACCAATCCACCTAATCTGCATGTTTTTGGACTGTGGGAGGAGAACATGCAAACTCCGCACATTAAGATCCCGGCCCGGGATTCGAACCCGGGACCTTCTTGTTGTGAGGCGACTGTGCTATCCACTACGCCCTACACCCTTACATATTTTACAATATTGTACTCATGTTCAGCATTCAAATTAATCTGTACAAAATATCCACTGTGTTGGAGTATGTAATAAAAAATAAAAAAAACTAGCCACATCGCATTAACACTTACCTTAAAATCTGGATCAGTAAAATATATAAAATCTTTTCCTGAACAATGACGACAGATTGCATCCGGTTTAGGAGGAAATTTGCAGATCTTTATAAAACTCTCGAGCTTTTCCTAAAGAGAAAAAGAATCATGTGTTAGGAAGATTAAGAATAATCTACTTCTCCTTCTTTCGGCTGCTCCCGTTAGGGGTCACCACAGTCTCCACACTACCCTGTCCTCTACATCTACCCCCTTCACCCCAACTACCTGCATGTCTTCCCTCACCATATGCATAAACCTCCATCCTCAACATTCTTCTACTGCATGTCCCTCCTCTGCACATGTCCAAACCATCTCATCCTCTAACCTCTCTCACCTTGTCTCCAAAACATCCTACATGCGCCGTCCCTCTAATAAACTCATTTCTAATCCTGTCCATCCTT
>JAOTRA010034866.1:0-21856 GCA_026260255.1 Pseudolaguvia tuberculata | reverse complement strand
ACATTCCGAATTAAGTATCAGGTATTTACTAAATAAAGTACACTTAATTACTTCAACACAACCGTTTAGTTAATACAAGATGTTTGTTAAGGATTCTACCTAAAACAACTTTCAGGATATTTTTGGGACAGAGTAGGATGCTGGGATTATTGTATTATTTGAGTTAAAAGACAGACATGTTTATGTGCTTGGGGGTAGTTAGTCTATAAAGTACATACAGACAAACCTCATGATCTCAGACGTTCAGAAGATGAACATGTGCCATCAGCATTTACTGAAAACTATAATGGACCAGATTTTTCAAGGATAATGTTAAATTATCAGTTTATACCCAATCGATGATCACATAAAGCAATGATTATATTAAAAACAAAGCTAAAAAAGTAGGAAATCTATTTTGAAAGCAATTTTGAAATAAAAAAATCTTTTACACAGAAGTGTTTATTATTTTGGACTGGCGACCTGTCCAAGGTGTACCCCTGCCTCCTGCCTTATGTGCGCTGGAATAGGCTTCAGCAAGTCCCCATGACCCTGGATTAGGGAATAAGCAGATTAGAAGATGAATGAATGAATTCCTTTTTTTTTTTTTTTTTTGGCTTAGTGGTTAGCTCTGTTACCTAAGACCTAAGGGTCTGGGTCCTGCAGAGGTCTTTCTGTCTAAACTGTTTGTCCAGTGCATGTGTGGGTTCACTCCGGTTTCACTGTTATGTTGATTGGTGATTCTAAATTCCCCATAGGAGTATGTGTGAGAATATGTGGCCCTGTGATGGACTGGCGGACCTGTCTAGCTGTTGCATTTTGGCCTTTCAGAGAGCTAAGATAGGCTCCAACAGACCCTTGTGACCAAGAATTAGGGAATTAATAATTAATGCTTTAGGAAAGGCTTGATGGTTATGGTTTTGGACCGGGGTTCGATTCCTAACACCACCAAGCCATCATTGTGGGTACCTGCGCAAGACCCCTAACCCCTAATTTCTCAGTTGTATAAAACAGATAAATAAAAGTCTTACTGGATGAGGCGGTATGCCAAATGCTTTCAGTGTAAACATAAATTAAAATTACAAGCTGGAAAAGACAAATTTGAATTTTTTAGATGCTAATGTGTATAGTTTAATTGTTATCTTTTGTTTTTAAAAGCTTTTGAAAGTAATAACAAACATCTTGAAAACAGGCAATAAAGTAACACCATCTCTAAAAACGTAGCAAATATTTGAGCAATGCTAATTATTTTTGCATATATGCTAAAATCACCTGGCTGAGTCATTTTTTATTAAAGAACTCTTTTCTTTTAATAAAATGATAACATGATATCGGATCACAAAATATCTCATAAATGTACACATTCCACACATTTGTATATTTGTATTGTAAAAATTCACATGAAACCAGAACAAAAGGGTTTTTTTTTTCTCCTCCAACCAAACATCAGAAAGAGAAGCTGGCTGTTTCTTGTCTTTTTTTTTTATCTGTACCAGTTTTTGCAGGTAGGGAAAAAAACTTGTGTCTCAAATGATTTTTATAAGAATTTGAACTATAACGCAAAGCAACAAACAGTTTCTCAGTGTTAAATGAAGGTGTAATTGAAAAGGATGAGATTCCAAAGGCAATAGATCCAGATAATCAGTACTTTTTGTGTCTCCCCATAGTTTCACCACAAATCCCATGCTGGGGTACAATTGTGGCTTTCAGTTTCCTTTAGTCAAGGAATGAGACCTGAACGGAATTGGATGCTCCTTTGAGTTCCCATCAGTTCAGGTTTCTACCCGACTTAGAGCACTGATTGAAGAATTTTATATATTCTGCACTCCTCTCACCACATCCCATGTCAGATTACAAAGAGACCAGTAACTCAGGGTTTTCATTTATTTATTTACATTTGTATGTACGTTTGTTGCATAAACCCGGGTTTAACACTAAATATAGAAATAGAATTATAGGAAGTTTTAATCTAACTAAATATATTTTACATTAATTGTACAAATTAATGATTACATTCTTGCAATTTTCCAAAAGTCTAACAAGTTATGTAACTTGTTGAATAATGGTGAATAATATTTTTCTTATTAAAGTCTTTTTGAATGGATCTATGATGTTTGAATGGATCTATGATGTCTTCAAGGGCATAAAGGTCAAAAAGGGCAACAGTGACATTAATAACAGCAAATGTATGAGGAGAGAATTAATGGCATCAGTTACATCAATGTTCTTGTTATAGAAACTATAGACTTATAGGTAGTGCTTCTTGTTTATTATTATGATTAAAATTTCTTTATAAAATTTGCTTCATATATAACACGCATGATTTATGATTAATGGAAGCACTTGAGTGGTTAAGTGTCCTTTTCTGATGTATTGGGTCTCATAATCCATCATCAGTAGCACAGGAGTTCAGTGCATCCTCTGTATTTAGGTTCCATCATAATTCAAATTCAGTATAAACTAATATGGCACAGCCCTTTGAATACACTATGCTGTATGGGTTATAAAGTGGCTGATGCTTTTATCCAAAGTGACTCATGGTACCTCTTTATATGATCTTTTTAAGCAATTGAAGGTTAAGAGCCTTGGTCAGGGTCCCAGTGAAGATTGCTTGGTGGTCGTAACTTACTTAATAACAAGATTCTGAGCTTGAATGATGCCACAGATGAATGTCCTAATGAATGTCCTTCTCCTGGTTCCTCAGCAGCTTACATTGAGTGTTTTCCCTCCCAAGTTGGTAGCTGTCATATAAAAGGGAAAAACTAATCAGTGTATAGGAACTGACCAAAAAATTAATAAAAACAATGAGCATTAGCGATCTCTTAGTTGTGTATTGGATTATGTTGAAAATAGCTTGTGTTTCTGATTGCAGACCCCAGAATAATTGAACTAGGTTACCCAGTGAAACCTATTTAACCTGTGATCACATTAACTAAATAAAAAAAATGTCATTTTAAACACTAACTACTTTTAACATCAGCAATACATCAGTTTTACCTGCAAACAACTAGCCAACCTAATAGTGGCGTTTACATTAATCACCAAGTTTAATTCCTTGAGCCTGATCAGTGGTGACAGTCTGGTAGTCATGGGTCATAGTCATATTCCCAAGTTCTTAAATAGCGATATGTTAATGAAAGTGTGTTGGTTGCTGGCTATCAACAAATCATTGACTTCTTCCATTTATTTGGCCTGCAGTGCAGATTAAAAGATCAGAAGCATTGAGACTGTGTACAAGTTCAGAGCGGTGCTGAAGGCAAGGTCTCGCTCTCTGTGTAATCAGGTTTCCAATCCTATGTTCCCAGTGGTCTTAACAGAGACCAGTTTTATTTTGAATGTTTAGTTTCCCAAACCCTTTCCTGAATTGAATTTGTAATTCGTGACAGAGAAAGAAAAGTTAAGTGTTAACAAAAGACAGGAGACAAAAAACAATTATTCTATTTTCTCAACTTGCCTCGTGAGACTTTACTGGTAATTTGAACCGTGTTTTATGTTTTATTATTCTCCAAGAACATGTGTGATTAATCAGCAAGTTTCTGACAGAAGTGATGATTTTTATGAGTTTTTTTTGTTTTTTTTTAATTTATGTTTAGGTTTGGGACGTGGGCAGGTCTTTTTCTGGAATGTTTAGAAAAAAGCAGGAATATCCGCAATTATTTTGTATTATCTATAGTTATAAACTGTATTAAATGTTTTGTATTCTGATACTAGCTATATATATATTGCTATATGTAGTAGAGGAATGGGATTCAATTTTGGGAATGGGATGAGTATTTTGGGAATGGGATTCAAATTCCAGATTCAAATAATAATCAGAGCTACATCAAGAAATCTTTAAACTCTAGACCAATGAACCTACTGCACTAAGAATGTAAACATCTCTGTAGTTGTTTGGCTGTTTATAAGCACCTATCTAACTAGCAGACCCCCGTAACCCTGAATTAGGGAATAAGCGGGTAAGAAAATGAATGAATGATATCTAGCTAGTTGTTTGTGACTAGCTAGCAATCTTAGCAATCTATTAACATTATAGTTGTGTTAATTAGTTACACGTCCCCAGTGAAGGGAAAAATAATTATAGTTACAAGGGTAGTATAATGAAATGTTAGAATTAATGATTTCAGATCATTAATTAATTAATTCATTCATTCGTTCATTTATTCATTCATCTTCTTACCCGCTTATTCCTTAATTTAGGGTCAGGGGGGTCTGCTGGTGCCTATCCCAGCACACATAGGGCAAGAGGCCAGTGTACAGGTCACCAGTCCATCGCAGGGCAACACAGATAAACAACCACTCACACACAAATTCACTCCTATGGGCAATTTAGAATCCACAATCAACCTAACGTGCATGTTTTTGGATGGTGGAAGGAAACCAGAGTACCTGGAGGAGACCCACGCAAGCGCGGGGGAGAACATGCAGTCGAATCCAGAGCCTTCTTGTTGTGAGGTAACCATGCTATCCATTATGTAATATCACAGACAGTCAAGAGGCAGTCATTCTTACCTCCCCGTCAACTTCTTCAACTGTTAAGAGGTTTACAAAAAATCTGATTAAAAGTAATACTGTGAGACTACCTGCCATCACTAACATAATCACTGAACCTATTCTAGAACACAAGTAGCGCTCATACATGGCTCACCCGCTTAGATTTCCTCTGGGAGGTCATGTTGTGTCAGGTATCATAAATCAATCTGTGTTCTGACCTTGAGATTCATTTATCTTTGTTTGGGAGAGTCTGTTGTGACCCCAGTGTGCACACCAAGACTGCTCAGCATGACTAGCCACCAGGGAAATCAGGCACTTAAATGTTGCCAGATGGACCTAACTCTGAGACAAGCATTCATGAGGCACATTTACACATCCGGATTCATGACCAAACCACTCCATTCTTACCATATAGTTCTGATCTTTGGATGTCAATGGGGTGAAGAATTGTGCAACTAAAAGAAAGTATCACATTATGCAACTGTAATCTAAATAGTACTTAGTATTAACACTAACTTTACCGGTTCCTATACTATAGATTCACACTACCACTTTTTACCCCACAGTTAGACGCCACTTAAGGTTTATGGTGTCACTTCCCTCTTTCCCCACTTCTACTTCTCAAATTCAAGAAGCCATATCTCATCTCAAGAAACTACAAATGACAATGGAATAGAAATATTCTATACACAGGTACTACAGGTCAAAGGACATCTCTGGTAACCCTCTTCAGACACTCCACCATCTCGACAATCATGAAGCTTTTGAAGTACTTCCCCCAGAGGAATTTTTAAAATTCTTGTCCAAAGGATGTTTCTGATCACAGGACTTATTCAAAGATCTGTTAGGATGTTTACCTGGGTTTCTTTTAATCTTGGGAATCAAGTTTATGAAATGTTATATGATAATGAAATATATAGCACAAATATAGTTATTCCCACTGTTAGTAAATGCAGCTGAATTTCCTGTACAATGTAAGTATAAACATCAGATTTGATAGATCTGGACATAATAAATAAATAAATCGAATAAATAAATAAATACAAATTTAATTTGTCACATGCATACACCGTACATACTACATAGACCGGACCTTCATTCATTTGTTTCTGACAGATTCTGAAACCTGTCAACTGGTGTAAGGAGAGTGTAATACTCGGATCCATTGTGCAGTTACTCTTTTATTAATTAAGGTAAATAAGGCTTCAAACAAAGGTAAACGCAAAACGAACATAAACGAAACGCTCAAGCGTAAACAAAACTATAAGGTCCTCGGCGGGAACCACAGTACTTATCTTAGAGAAGAGTGTTCACAAACAAAGTCCACGGCAGATTCGTGTGTGCTACAAAAAACAAAAAACAATAACTCGCGACACCCATATCGGCGTGTTGCTTTAAATAATGCGTCATCGCCCTGGAGCCATCTTGTTTCCAGGACGACGATGCTACGAAAGGGGGCGTGGCACAGACAGCTTCCTTACAGTAGCCCTCCCCTAAAAGGACGCAAACCAACCAAAATACAAAAGGTAAACCCCTGCCCCGCCCGACACACCCAACCAGGTACACAAAACAAAACAGGGGAGATAGGCAGACACACAAAGAATCCTCAGAGGCCATGGAGGGACCCCACAAGGCAACGGAGGAACCCCAGATTGCCACGGAGGAAACCCAGAGGGGCCGAAGGGACCCAAGGAAACCCAGAGAGGCCCGAAGGGACCCGAGGAAACCCAGAGGGGCCCGAGGAAACGCAGAAGGGCCCGAAGGGACCCGAGGAAACGCAGAGGCCTCGGGAAACTCAACGAAGGCCGAAGGGTCCTCGGGAAAATCAGCGAAGGCCGAAGGGACCTCGGGAGAATCAGCGAAGGCCGAAGGGGCCTCAGGAGAATCAGCAAAGGCCGAAGGGTCCTCGGGAAAATCAGCGAAGGACAAAGGGGCCTCGGGAAAATCAGCGAAGGCCGAAGGGGCCTCGGGAAAATCAGCGGGGGACCAGAGGGACCGTAGGGACTCTGGAGGACCCAAAGGGAGTGCTGAGGTAAGTAAGGGGCCCAGAGGTGACGAAACTGATTCTGAAGGGGCCGAAAAGGGCAAAACTGACTCTAAGGGGACCGACGAAGGCAAAACTAATTCTGAGGGACCCAAAGGAGAACCGCCTAACTCAGAAGGACCAAAAGGGGCCTCAGAAAACTCTGTTAAAGCCAAGAGGGACTCTAGGGACTCGGCAGGGACCGAGAGAGTCTCGAGAGGATCCGAAAGGACCACGAGGGACCCTGAAAGGACCGAGAGAGACTCGAGAGGGTGGACCAAGACGGGGTCGAGTGGGTCCGAAGGGGACGGAAGGGACACTGCGGGGACCGGAAGGGACACTGTGGGGACCGAAAGGGATACTGTGGGGACCGAAGTAGGTCTTGAGGGGACAGAGTGGGACACTGGAGGGACCTCTAAGGGGACTGAATGGGCCTGAGGAACCTCTAAATGGTGAAAAGGAGCCTGAGGAACCTTTAAGGGGACCGAAGGGAACTCCGAGGGGCCCAAAGGGGACGCAGCAAACACTGAGGGGACCAAAGGAACCAAGGGGAACTCTGAAGGGACCAAACGGGATTCTGAGGGGACCAAAGAGAACGAAGCAATCTCTGAGGGGCCCGAAAGGGGCACTGAGGGGGTCAGAATAGGCACTAAAGGGACAGAGAAGGACCCAGAAGGGACTGAGAGGGACCCTGAAGGGACTGAGAGGGACCCTGAAGGGACTAAGAGGGACCCTGAAGGGAATGAGGGTGACCCTGAAGGGACAGAGAGGGGCCCTGAAGGGACAGAGAAGGACCCTGAGGGGAGACAGACGGGCCCTGGAGGGACACAGAGGGGCCCTGAAGGAACAGTGAACACAGAAGACATCACAGGGGACACCAAAGACACAGTCAAAAGTTCGAATGATGAAGCAGATGACGACATAGATGAAAACACATCCGAGGGTGAAGAGAAGGGCGAAGACTCTGTGGAGGACGAAGAAGAATCTGTGGAGGATGAAGAATACTCTGTGGAGGACGAAGAAGACTCTGTGGAGGACGAAGAAGACTCTGTGGAGGACAAAGACGCTGACGAAGGCTTTGGCGAAGACAAAGATGACTCTGGCGAAAACACAGAGGGTTCTGGCAAAGACACAGAGGGCTCTGGCGAAGACACAGAGGGCTCCGATGCAGACACTGACGAGAGTTCAAAAGGCTCCGGTGAAGCTTTTCTCCGCAAAGGGTAGCCCTGAGTGAGACCCCCGAATCCAGTTTGCTTGCGGGGCCCCAGCTGAGTATCCAGGACCAGTAAAAAGCTGCACTCTGGGACGCTGGGCTGGAATCCCCACTATCATAAGGGTTAGACGGTGTCCTCCATACTGCCGCGAATCCGGGCAGCTTTAACCAGCGAGACCTTCTCCTTGGTGCCAGGGTTAAACGCCTTTAAGAGCTGAGAGAGGAGGAAGTCATCATCCCAATTCAGTCGCAAGTTAACGTCCCATACCATGTCCAGTGCTTTTCTCTCCTATTTAAAAAAAAATAATCGTGCACTTCTTGCGTGCAGACGAAAAAGCAGTCGGGTAATTCAAAAAGTAATCACGACACTGGGCCACGAACTAATGGCATTTAATTGGATCGCCATAAAATCGCTCAGGTACATCTGCAGAAGAAGGCGGGGCTAACAAGTGCGCAGGCAGTGGGGCTAGCGGGGGGGCTAGCGGAGACAAAAAACTCCCCTGCGAGAGTACCGCTGGATCCTTAACTGACGAGTTATTCTGTAAGGGGCCCATTGTGCAGTTACTCTTTTATTAATTAAGGTAAATAAGGCTTCAAACAAAGGTAAACGCAAAACGAACATAAACGAAACGCTCAAGCATAAACAAAACTATAAGGTCCTCGGCGGGAACCACAGTACTTATCTTAGAGAAGAGTGTTCAAAAACAAAGTCCACGGCAGATTCGTGCGTGTTGCTCGCATTGAAGCTAAAGCCCGTACAAAAAACAATAACTCGCGACACGCATACCGGCGTGTTGCTTTAAATAATGCGTCATCGCCCTGGAGCCATCTTGTTTCCAGGACGACGATGCTATGAAAGGGGGCGTGGCACACACAGCTTCCTTACAGAAATGTTCTAGGTTATAACTATAAGCACTGTTTGTACGTTGCTCTGGACAAGAGTGTCTGCTAAATGCTTAACTGTAACTACCACCGTGCTTGCCCATAATAATAATAATAATAATAATAATATTATTTATCTGAGAGGGGGTTTTGACCGAATCCATGATGCAGGAACACGCGTTTATTTAAGGTTGTACACAGGAGCTAAACAATGAAGACATTGATGATAAACCAGAGAGCGTGTGATAAAAGGAGAACCAAACGAGAGAGGTGACTGCATACATGTACTCCCAGATACTGATAGAGAGACAGATACAGGAAAACCGAGTACATATGCAGCCAAAGGACACTTCCTGGCATTGCCCTAGGACACAGAGCTGGCAACAAAATCAAAACATACAAAATAGATATACACAGGACACTCAACAAGAACATGCAAGGAAAAAAAACCCCACACTCAATGCATTTGGATTTAAACGAAAAACATAGCAGTCAAAGGCTTAAGCAGGGCATAGTGAGAGACAGGGTTGGAGAGACGGACAGGGATGGACAGAAGAGCAGGACAAAGGACAAGAGCAACGAACCCTGGTGGATTATTACACATACTGGTCACCTCAACTACAAAATAAAATAAACATTAGAAACTCAGTGATTTTAAACATTAAAAACACAATGATCCGTGCCGTAGTAATGGGGGACAGAGATGGATAGAAGAGCAGGACAAAGGACAATAGCAACGAACCTCAAAAGATTGAAAGTGGACACAGACTCGGGATTAGAGACAGAATCAGGGTCAAAATCAGAGACACGAACAGAGACAGGAACAGAGACAGAAACAGAGAAAAATATGGGAACAGAGACAAAAATGGAAACAGAGACAGACAAGAGCTGAGACAGGAAAAGAGACAGGGACTGAGACTATAGCAGAGACAGAGACTAAATCAGATATGGGGTCAGAAAAAAGATAGAAACACAGACTGAGTCAAAAACAAAGTGTACTGTTGCAGTTTGATCCTTACAAACATTACAAATCCAGATTTCCTCCACATAATAAATCCAGGATTTTACAGATTTACATCGTAAGGACACAGCAATCACTAAATAGAGGTCCAGGTCAATGAAAGATGCACAGTCCTTGTTCAAAAGTCTAATTGAATAGCCATGGGCAGAATGCACCAGGAACCGGGCCATTTGCCAGGGTAAGCCTTATTACCACAAAAGGTCCTATCAAACACTCAGTCCTGTAGAATCCTTCTTGAAAAGCATTTATGGGGACCTGAGTGACCAACCTGGCAAAATAATGTATTCCCTGCAGAAACACGGAAAGCATAGCTAGGATCAAAAAAACGAGGTCCTTAGGCATGGCGAGGCTGGTAGGAGACTCTTCCTGAATGATGAGGCTGTCCGGAGGCTCCTCGGCCTAGTGAGGCTGTCAGAAGCCTCCTCTGGCATAGTGAGACTGTCAGGAGCATCCTCTGGCATAGCGAGTCTATTAGCAGGAGTCTCCTCTGATGAAACAGAAATAGCTGTAGTCTTCTCCAGGGAAAGAGGAACAGCTGAAGTCTTCTCTTGCTAAAGAGAAACAATGGGAGTCTCCTTCAGCGAAACGAAAACAGCAGTAGTCTCCTCCGGCAAAACAAGAGCGGCTCGGACCTTTTCAGGAGCGAGTAGCTGAGCAATAATATAGTCTATATCGACTCAAACACGAGGATCCGAGTCCCACACCACTATCGCCTAGAGCAGTACTCTCTCTTCCAGTAAGGAGAACACAAACGCACACTTATCATAAAATACGCTAGGCACTAGAAACTAAGCGGAATGCTCAAAACTGACAACATACTTTCTGAGAAGAGCAGGGAAAAATTCTAAAAACAGCGTAGCCAACACAAAAACAGGTGTTGCGCAACATGGGCAAAGCGCTGCTAATGCCTTAGAAACAAAATAAAATTTTTGCAGTTTTACCATGTCTGCTACCTGCGTGCATCCCACTGGAACCCTGGTAGGCGGATTATTCTATGACAAGGTGTAGTAAACTGAATCCATGATGCAGGTTTTATTTAAAGTTGCACACAAGAGGCAAACAATGAACACATCAATAAAATAAACCAGAGAATGTGAGAACCAACGAGAACCAAACGAGATAGTCAAACGCATACATGTACTACCAGATACTGATGCTAAGACAGATATGGGAAACCCGAGTACACATGCCGCTGCACATGCTACACAATAAACATTAGAAACTCAGCAAAAATGTCAAACATTATAAATGCAATGTTCAGTGCCGTAGTAAATGCAGCGCTTCCTTAAATGGTCATCACACGGAAGTCCAGTCAGTTCACCAGTCTGTGGGCCATGACGGCCTCTGACATTGGAGGGGCATAGCTCTCATTACAATATTATTAATATATCTAGTTTTACATATTATTGCAACTAGTAGTGTTTAGCCTTAAAAATCTATCTACTGATGCCAGTAAATGTATATGTTAACCTATGTTATATAATGAGGATAGTCTTTTGCCTAATTCATTAGCGGACTTGAGAATCTGGGTTTTAATTTCTCTGTTGGCATTCTGTGGCAGGAACTACATAATGTATAAAAGCTGAGGATGAAGCGTTCACTCAGCTTCTCTGTGTGTTGTAAAAGATACTAATTGTGCAAAATTAAACTTTTTCCTTTTTTCTTGCCTCACCATTTCTTCATGTAAATGTTTTTAAGTTACATTATGATACAAATTTCATATGGGTGCAGGATGCTGAGGGAACAGTGTGTAAAAATGTAGAAAAGAAAGTGACTTACTTTTGTTATCAAATACAATATTGATTTAATATTTTTTGATTAACAGTTGAAGTTATGGGGCGGTGCAGTGGTGTAGTGGTTAGCACAATTGCCTCACAACAAGAAGGTCCTAGGTTCGATTCCTGGGCCACAGTCTAAAAACATGCAGATTAAGTCGATTGGTGATTCTAAATTGTCCATAGGAGTGAATGTGTGTGTGAATGGTTGTTTGTCTATGTGTTGCCCTGTGATGGACTGGTGACCTATCCAGTGTGTACCCCCTGCCTTTAGCCCAATGTGAGCTGGGATAGGCACCAGCGACCCAGAACTAGGGAATAAGCGGGATGAATGAATGTGTTGACGCTATGGTTTTTTAGTTAGCAGTAATGCCACTCCAGAGGAGATTCCGGCTGTCCAAGACACGCCAGAGGGGGCTCCAGCTGTCCCAGCCACAACAGAGGATGCTCCAACTGAGCCTGTCACGGTCCTTTCCATGCCTACACAAGCTGTTCACACCAGCCCCACTATGGAAAAGGGTCACCCTGCCAAGCCTGCTCGCCAATCTCCATCTAAATATTTTTGGACGGGATAAGTTCAATGACTATTGGACTGAGTCTGGAACAGGATGGATGGGCTAACTGTAACAATAGAGACTATAGGATGGACACTGGGACAGGATGGGTGGGTGCAGTATGTCCTGCCCTGGCAAACTGTAACTATAGAGACTATTAGACTGAGCCTGGGTCAGAATGTCCTCAATGTGTTCTGTCTGGACGAGCAGACTGCCGGAGAAGTTATCACTGCAATTTCATGTGACCTACCACTTTTATGGCTGAGTTCCTGTCATTCCCAAACTCACTCACGTTAGTATAATAAACTGATGTTACAGCCCCGTCAGGTTGCTTTCGTGTGTGTGTCTCCATCTTTTCACTGGCACAACTCTCGTTATCCGCTATTGGCTGAAGCGACCGTCAATCCTAATTATGCTGAGGGATGTGTGTGCTTCTGCGGCCAATCCCAGCGCTCCTAAACCCGTTTAGAGATGGCAAGTGGGACCCCCCCCCCAGGAGTTTTGGACAGTTAGCAAGTTACGTGACATTTATCGCACACCACATAGTAACCTCTGTTTAGACACACTAGGTAGAAGTGAGCGCTGCATTTGTATCTTTCATTTTGGCAGCTAAGAGTAGGTAAGTTAGGGCGTCCCGTACACCACAAACTTGCTTTGTGTTGTTTTCACTAGTTAGGATAGAGGTAAAACTTGAGGTAGTGTGAATTTGTTCTGTTCTTTTCTTTCCTTTTGCGACACTAGCGTCTGATTCTCCTGTGGGTTTTGCTTAGTCTGATTCTGTTTGTCGTATTCATTGTAGTGTAAATATTGTATATATATTTTGTGTATTATAACTATTCCTATATTCCCTTTTAGTATTGTAAATAAATTATTCCTTGTTTAGAGAATCTCCGTTTTGCACGATGTTTTTTGTTATCTGCACGTCACTGAACTTGAATGTTACACTTCCCTGCCCTAGAATTACATCCAGAGGTCATATCAACTGACAATTTACTGTGTAATATTTAGAAACAACAAAATTTCACGACTGGATTTGCTGCACAGGTGGCATCCTATCACGGTTCCTCGCTGAAATTTACTGAGCTACTGAGAGTGTATAAAAATTTTTTTTAATCAAGCTATATATAAAACAAGTGATGTGTAATGCTAGTAAGATTCACTAGTTCACATTGTTATAGATCTGTGTGGGAACATGGGGAATGTATGTAGAATGAACCGTGAGAAGGGGGAGGTTCAGGAAAGACCAAGATGGGAAACAGATGGGGAAAAAATTATTTGGGAGGAGGTAAAAGTTTTGAGTGTCTTGTGTGTTAAATGAAGATTGACAATATACAATGTGCTGGCATTGCCTATATAAAGCTGATGTAAAAGGAGACATTCTACAGTCAGCCTCAGGTCTTTAGATATTGCATGATAATAAATATCTACTCAGCACTGGCGTAAAAAAAAAAGACTCAAGTGATTCCTTCAACAAGAGCGGCCCATTCTTTCACAAATGGTTGTAAAAACTGCATGCCTAGGTGTTGATATTATACAGCTGTGGCTGTATAATAGACTGAAACAATTATTTATTATTATACAGTCCATAACAGTTAAAATCTTGATTATCTATGACATTAACATTGAAACAGAATAATAATAATAAAGTTTTTTTTTTCTCCTGACAGGGGATTTGGGTATTTTTGTAATTTTGACAATTTAGACTCACCAATCGACCTAATCTGCATGTTTTTGGACTGTGGAAAGAAACCGGAGTACCCGGAGGAAACATGAAAGGACATGCAAAATCCGCACAGAAAGATCCCAGCCTGGGATTTGAACCCAGGACCTTTTTGTTGTGAGGCATCTGTGCTATCCACTATGCCACTGCGCCGCCCATTGTTTATAATATAGTTACTATTATGGTCAGTAGCAGTCAGTCAAAAGGGTCACAGAACAAAGCTAAATACATCATTGACAATAAATTCTGTTGCAAATTACTAATTTAAAAATAAAACAATTTAAAACAATTTCGATTCCACAATTTTTTTTTCTAAATTAAGAAAGATCAGTCTGTTCAGGAGTCTGAGCAAAGAGTGTGTAAATAGGTCAATAAAAGCAAGTAATTCGTTTTGTCTTACTTTTGTTATCAAATACACTATTAATTTAATATTTTTAACAGTTGACGTGCATCATCGTCATCGCATCGACTATTTATTAACGTCATACATAGTAACGTTTTAAAAAAAATATTTTTAATTAACGGTTACTGACATTTTTAATTACGTTTGCTTCCCACCACCTCCCCTCAATTCTTTGGCACCATATGCTAAAGTAACATTTAGAGGTGGAGGTTGAGAAGCTCGTGTTTCGCAAAAGGGGCGGCGCTCACGGGGAGGAAAAGGAAGAGAAAGGGGGAATGCAGTGAAACATTGAGCAGCTTCTGCTCATTTTAAACATGGACAACAGGCTGAGTCTGTGTGTGCTCATGGGAATTCAGGTTGCCTGCTTGCTCGCGTATGACGGTAAGAAACGTCACCCTCCCTCTTGTCTTATTAAACAGATTGGTGGAGTGAAATTGGTGTTTTCTCCTTGATTGTGGACAATGGCTATACGATAAAGGCAGTGTGTGGTCTGAGGTTGAACGGGACTTGAGTGTGTTTACGTGGACAGTTTGGCGTAGGAAGGGGGGGGGGGTAAGGTTGGTTAGCAGATATGTATTGCCAACTACCATAAATGATACATTAATATGATTATATGCTGTGCAGAAGCTATGCAGCTAGCAAAATTTACTATTAATAAAATATAATGAAACATGTTCCCATTTAAAATTTGACCTATATGTATGCGCTTTACATAAAGAGACTTCATTTGCCTAAGCTATCCATTCAGGATTAGATCTGGATCAAGACTATGTTAAAGTTTTTAAAAAGTAAAAATCTAAATTAATTGATCAGAAAGATCCCCGCCCTGGGAATCGAACCCGGGACCTTCTTGTTTGAGGCGATCGCGCTAACCACTATTCCACTGCGCCACCTCTTTTTAAAATTAATCAAAACATATCAAAATTATTTGCAATAGAACACTGTACACAATACTGTAATTTTAATTTCTTTTTGTAAAAAGCTTTTATGTCTACATCAATAAAAAATTGAACTGTCTTGGTAAAATATTTATTGATGATAAACAAAAAAAAAAGATTTTAAGCAATTTGAATTAAAATAAAGTTTTGCTATTTAATTTTGGCTCCAGTTAAGATGACATGTTAAATTTTATATAATAGAAATGGTGAGGCAAAAAACCCCAAAAATGTTTAATTGCGCACAATTGATCTTTTACAACAGACAGCGAGGCTGAGTGGAGGAAAAGGGACCCCCACCCTAAGTCCTCAGTTTTTAGACATTATGAATACAAATAGAGGGAGTAAACCACAGATGTTTCCCGTTTAGACAAAGACTACATATCAAACTACATATGTCCCTTATGTTACTGTAAGGAACACTGTTTACCATGAATTTCAACACATCAATATGGAATAAGGCAAAGTTTAAATAGTTTAACTGCCTTTACCTACAGTATTCTCTGTAGAAATTATACATTTATTAAAAATTATAAGTAGATATATAAGTAAATAATAAATGTGTGCCTCTGTGTGCCAGTAACACTGCATTTTCATACCATCCCTCCTTTTGACACATCTATATTGTGTGTAAACTCAGTATAGCATAGAAGGATCTGCTCTGCAGGCTGCTGGTTTCTTAAACAAAAAATATAAACCATGCATTTATGTGTGCATTATTGTCTGATTTGGGTTTGTCCAGTTGTTTTTTAACTGCATGTGTCTTTGTCTCCTGTGAATAAAATTATAGTGCATAATATCCAATAAAATAATAACAAATGTCATCACATTCATTCATTCATTCATTCATTCATTCATTCATTCATTCATTCATTCATTCATTCATCTTCTTACCTGCTTAGTCATGGTGGTCTGCTGCGCCTATCCCAGCACACATGAGGGCAAGAGGCGGGAGAGCACCCTGGACAGGTCGCCAGTTCAACAATCATTTATCCATTTATTTATTTAGGTTTTGCTTGTAGTACTTCTATTCAAAAATCATTTCCTAATATTGCCTAAACGTGCTTTGCGCTATTAAGCTTTTCCCTTGGGCAAGTGCACTAGGAAGTCCCTCAAGGGTTCAAAGTCTGAACATCCTATAAATCAAATACATTCTTATAAAAGACCCAAAATGTCAATTAATTAATTTGAATGATTTTCCTTTTCTGTTTTTTTCTGTTTCTGTTTTTTTCGGACTCGAGTCTTATAGATTTACCTCTTATTTAAACAAATTTAATTTGAATCTTTAGCAAGGTGACACAGCAATCCAATTTTTGTGCTGTTTGCAAAACAGTTTGAAAAGACACATGTTGATAAATCAAATCTTCCAGTTCCAAGTTGATAAGTCAGATCTTCCATTTTCAGATTAGAACTTCAGTAGATTTTTAATTCACTCAAATCATAGCACATGCTGTTGTCAAATTTAAAAACAGAACTCATCCAAAATGGGTGGGATTTGCCTGAAAAAAAGATCCTGAGACCCATGAGAGATTTTAGAGTAATTTTTTTTTCACTGACACAAACATAAGAACAGGGACAGTTAGGAAATATAATGTAAGTGGTTCTTCACTGCAAGGCAAGTCATAGTGAAAATAGAGAAAAGACGAAGAAAAAAATGACTTATCCATTCCTGGAATTTCAACCACCTTGGTTGGTCTCTTCTCACTGCACTTTTAATTAGACCCCCGTATTTCCAGTGATCTGTATTTTCCACTGTAATCCACTGTGCGCATTGAGCACTTCTGTTAATCTGACTGTCGGGACTCAGAGCCCAACTCTGAGCAGACACATCAGTAGCGGTAACTGAAGATAGACCAATTTCTGCTATGTCCAAATTCAGTTGTCAAAGAAAATAATAAACTTCTTAAAATAATGTAAATTCTTGAGTCCAAGGTGAGAAGAGCAAAAACTCCAATTTATTGCAGTCAGAAAGCATTCACAGGATCCAAAGAAGGCAATCTTTCCAACAATAAATGGCACAACTTAAAAGAACAAACTTTCCAATCAATGCAAGTTCCCCAAAGATTGTGAAAATCCCTTCACAAATCTGTCCCCTTTTATACTATTGAAGCTTTAGTCCCACCCTCTTCTAGACCAATGGACTTTCATTATTTTCAAATTATCCAATCCAGTTTTGCCAAATTCACATTATTTTCAAATGTACCCAATCAGGCTTCTCCTTTAGCGATACAGTTACCCTTATTTTCTACTCTTTTCCTAATTGTGATGTAGGCTACCCTAGGCGATGCAGGCCCTACTGTTTGGTGGAAGTCCTGTAATTTTCCATTAAAACCAAGCATAATATGATTTATCAAAAAAAAAAAAAGACAATACCCATGTATAAATCCCCTTTCGTCTGGATTTTTCACACTTTGCTTGTTTGCAACCCAAGACTTCACTTTGCTGCGGCTTTTCTTCGAAGTTTTTAATTTGGACATAATAACCACCAAAAATGCGTAAGTTTTAATTTTATTTACTCTTCTATTTGATATATATTTCTATTGATATTTGAACTACCTCTAAAGTATGTTTGTGAAATTACTTATTCAGTTCAATTCTTAATTTTTATCAGTTTACACAAGAATCACCTGTTTTATATTCTTTTAATGATTATTTTAATTCAATACTTAAGTTCACACAGTTAGCAATTAATTACTAAGTTTTAAGTCAGTATTTTTATAGAACACCATGACAAAGTGGTATGCACTTATTTTATGTATTTCTCTCTCTCTCTTTTTCTAGCACATTTAACTGCTAAACGTAAATCATGCGGGTATGGCATTTTCAACTGGCCGGCTTAACTGGGGAGATTGGTATTTTTCTAGACCAACTTATCAATTTGCGCACTTTGGAAGAAAATACTTCAGCAGTGCGCCTTGTCTTTCTACCCCGAACCTGTGATGTCCCCGTGCAGACTGAGCCTGCCATTCTCCCTTCAACCTGTGATGTCAGAACACAAACCGACAACCGGGAACCCTGTGTCTTCTGGAGTCAAAAATCTTCGCAGACAGTTCCCACAATTGAACAGTGTGTCTCCTCTTCCCTTACTATCACCACCCCTATATTCGGATGACGATCTACACCTCCATCAGTTGTCTCCCTGCCTTCACCCCTTTTCTCTCCCGCTGTTGCTTCCTCCATCATTCCAATTGACTAAAAATGGGGCTCTTTCAATAAAGATATTCCCTTTCAATAACACTGTCTCTGGTGTCATTTTTGTATTAGTATTTTTATTTTGGTTAGTTTTTAGTTTAATACTCAGCTAAGTTTATCCAGTTTTTAAAGATCTCTGATAGCACACTGTCTCTGTCTTTAGTCTATTCTCCATCACATTTAGTTCCCTTTCATTCCTTTATTTTAGTGCTACGCCTAATATTATGTTATAGTTAGTTTATGATTATGATCTCTATTTGCTCACGCCGCCATTATTTCTAAGCATTTTTCCAACACTATTTCCCCCGTCTGGATCTCCAGAGTTTCAAATAATCAGAAAAAAGTTTAAAAAGTAGAAAATGAAAAACAAGTAAAACCAAGGAAAAAGAAATTCATGCCAAAATCAAAACCAAAAAAGAAAGCATTCCATTCAAGAAAACATTCCATTAAATTCAAATCAAAACCAAAAAAATCAACAAAGTCAAACCAAAACCAAAACCAAAAAAGAAGACAATCTATTCAAGAAAACATTCCATTCAATTCAAATCAAAACCAAAAAATCAACACAGAATAAAACCAAAAATCAAATCAACACTATTTCCCCAGCAGTTAAGGCAATAAATTACTGCATTAATTCAATTCAATTCAATTTTATTTGTATAGCGCTTTTTACAATAGCTATTGCCTCAAAGCAGCTTTACAGAATGAATGATGAGTTTGTTCCTGATGAGCAAGCCATTAGGCTGCTCATTCTCAAAAGGGTGAACTAGGAGTAGGTGAAAAACCCTGTCATTGTCATTTCTGAGGGAAAATTCCCACTCTGCCCCCAGTCACCTCAGTGATAAAGTATAACATTCACATAGACATTTCAATCACTTAAACCAAGAAAAGAGAAAATGAAAAGAAAAACAAAAACCATGAAAAGTGTTCTGATGATTCGCATTAGCAAAGCCACTGGTAAGCCTACCAGCACCAAGCGTGTTATGGCCATATTTTGTAAATCCAGTAAAGTAGTGGAACACGCAGATGTTTGCCTTGTCGCATAGCAGCCCATATTTTTTTGCATAGTTGACGTTCATGACGCATGTAAGCATGTACGATAGCGAATGTATCATCGCAGTTGTCTACTGGGTAGTACACTGGACATCGAGACTGTTTCTGTAGCCATGACATTAGTACTTTTGACAGGGACAACCAAAGTTCATATCCACAGAAAGACACTGTGATTACAGTAAAGTCTACCTGTTGTTGAATTATTATTTTTTTGTTTATCAAACACAAGGAACGAATAACATAACCAGGAACAATACAAAAAATAGAAAAAACACATAACACAAACATTAATCATAAACATGAAACAGACATAAACTAAGATGAAACATGATTAGATTAAATTTGATTCGCTTAGATGCACAGTAAAATTCTGGTTAACTTTTTCATCATTGGTTGGAATGGGTCTTATACAAAGAAGGTCAACGGATTTATGACTGCTGGAGGGTGAGGAAGGATGACCAAAAGGGGTGTAATTAATTTATATTACTGTTCAATGAGTTGGATATATTTTCCATAGAAATATAATCAATTACTAAATTCTTCCAGGATGCGATATGCATGGAATTTCTTGATTTCCAGTTTTCTTGGCGATAGCTAATGCCACTAGAAGAAATTGGCTATTCATATTATCTAAATGAATTGCAGATATGTCACCCAGTAAACACAATGATGGAGAGATCGGGATGTGATATTCCATAGTGATGGATAGTGATTCAATGACTTTTTCTCAAAACAATTTGATTGGAGTACAATACCAAATGGTGTGTATGTATGTGTCTGTGTTATTTTGGGTACAGTATGAACATGTTTCTGAAGTGAATCCCATTTTGAACATTTTTTGTCCAGTTAGGTGCAATCTGTGAATTACCTTGTACTGTATAAGTTGCAAGTTGGGATTTTTTGTCATGAAATAAATATTTTTGCAGATCTGTGTCCAGAAATCGGCATCAGGGGCA
This sequence comes from Pseudolaguvia tuberculata, assembly GCA_026260255.1. NCBI lineage: Eukaryota > Metazoa > Chordata > Actinopteri > Siluriformes > Sisoridae > Pseudolaguvia > Pseudolaguvia tuberculata. The sequence goes on along the minus strand of JAOTRA010034866.1, from coordinate 1,659 downwards.
ATAGATAGGTCTAATTCCCATTTCGTTTTTGGTAAACTTATTGTTTTGTCCAATTTTGTTATAATTTTATATATTTTGGAGAGAAGCTTTTTGGAGGAAGATATATTAATTAGCTTTGAAATTAATGGTGAAAGGTCGAGATTAACAGTCCGAATATTTATTTCTGCTTGGATGGATGATTTGAGTTGTAGATATTCCAGAAAATTATTTTTCCCGATGTTGTATCTTTGGACCAGGTATGAAAAGGACGCCAGACTATTACTATGAAAGATGTGTTGAAGTTGTGTGATGCCCTTCTCAGCCCAAGTGCGCATGTTAAGTGGCTTTTTATTAATTTTAGTCTGGGTTATTCCAAATGGGAGTGAATTTAGGTGGTGCAAGTGGAGTATTTGTAATATGGTGAAGTTTCCACCAGGAGATTTAAAACATGAGTGTTTTTTGATTGTCTGACTCAATAATGGTAAATCCTTAGTGCTAATGTCTTTACATATTGTTTGCTCAATATCTAGCCATGTGCATTCTGATGTGTTTGGGTAAATCCATTTGTATACATATTGTAGCTGATTAGCCAGAAAGTAGTGGTAGAAGTGTGGCGCTTCCAATCCTCCTTGTGTTTTTGGTTTCTGTAATGTAGCCAGTTTAATTCTTGGGGTTTTATTTTTCCAGTAAAATTTGGTAATAATGGAGTCCAGAGATTTAAACCAGCTGAGGGTGGGTTGTATCGGAATCATTGAAAATAAGTAGTTTAGTTTAGGGAGTATATTCATTTTAATTGCTGTTATTCTGCCCATAATGAATAGGGGTAAGTTCATCCATCGTTGAAGATCGTCATTAATTTTTTTAAGTAATGAAGTGAAATTAAGACTAAGTCTGACAGCCTATTGGAAACATTAATATCTAAATATGTGATGTGACTGGTACAAAGAGGGATAGATGATATTTGGGATGTCCCATCCAAGCTTTCCTGGTTTAAGAAGAGAACAGATGATTTACTCCAATTGATTGAGTATTCAGAAATATGAGAGAATGAATCAATGAGCTTAATAGTTTCTTGTAATGATGATGGAGCGTCTTGTAAATACAGTAGTATGTCATCTGCATATAGACTGATTTTGTGTTGTATGTTTAATGTTTGAATTCCTTTAATGTAACTGTTTTGACGGATGGCTGCTGCCAATGGTTCAATAAAAATGGTGAATAATGAGGGTGAGAGTGGGCATCCTTGTCTAGTACCCCGGTGCAATGTGAAGCTACGTGATGTTAATGTATTTGTGATAACAGTTGCTGAAGGTGATGTATATAAAATTTTAATCCAATTTATGAATGACTCCCCGAAACCGATTCTTTCCAAAGTGGAAAACAGGAATCTCCAGTTTACCCTATCAAATGGTTTCTCTGCGTCGAAAGTGACTATAAAGGTATTTTCTTTTTGATCTAAACAAAAATGCATAAGCTTAAATAGTCTGCATGTGTTGGTGGATGCTAGTCTTCCTTTAATGAAACCGGTTTGATCTAGATGTATTGTAGATGATATGACCTTTTCTATTCTAAAGGCTAATGCTTTGGTGATGATTTTAATGTAAGCATTGATCAGAGAGATGGGACGATAACTTGATGGTAATTTGGGATCTTTGTTTGGTTTAAGGAGAAGTGAAATTG
>JAOTRA010034361.1:0-21869 GCA_026260255.1 Pseudolaguvia tuberculata | reverse complement strand
ACACACACACACACACACACACACACACACACACACACACACACACACACACACACACACACACACACACACTATGTATGTATGGGTATCTGTCTATGTCTACACACACATGTATACATATAATTAGATATACATAGACAGATAGACACACACACACACACACACAAAGACAGATATACACACACACAAAACGTCTGTTTTTGGGGGAGTGTAATGTAGGATAGTGTACTGCGTGAGTGTGTGTGAGTGTATCCCCAATAAAACCCAGCAACAAAAAACAAGACGTCTAAACGTCTGTCTAAAAATTTGTTAGTTATGACTAGCCTGTTTTTGTTATGATTTACATATGCATTTATGTCTGTTGATTAAATAAATGTTATATCAGAACTGTGGTTCAGTTGCGGTTCTGGTCACCGCCACTCAAACACACCACAACACTAAAAACACACAACAGCATTTAATAATGTACCACTTCATGCTGTATAAACCCAAATGCCACAACCTCCATTAATAACCAGCGTTTGGCAGTCGGAACTGCCGTCTATCAATAAGAGCAAAAGCACAAGAGATGCAGTTTAAAAAAACTAAAAATGTAATATTTTTTAAAGTGTATAATTCCTGGTGATCATAATTAAAAGAAATAATATATCAGTCTGTGTGGACTGAATGTATACATTATACAAGTTTCACTTCTTGAATGGAATTACGGAAATAAATCAACTTTTTGCAGATATTCTAGCACCTGTATATATGCATATACATAATACAAATCCTAAAACTCTAAAATATTACTGAACCTATGTAAACAATCTATTGCTAACCATCAAATACTCAGTAATACTCAGTTAGGTATCATTAGTCAGGGGAATGCGCATGTTAACATTTCATTAAATGTCTGCCAGCATCACAAAGGTTTTAAACTACAATACAAAATTAAAAATCTAGTGTTTGTGTGTTACCTAGTTCATTGTTAATTAACTACAAGAACCATAGTACCATCGTTTTATCTTAAATACAGCTTTAAGCATTAAAATTTATTCCACGCTCACACTGGCGTGACACAGTAACAGTATAATAGGAAAGTGTTTAAGGTGTTTGACTGCTGATTAGAAGATCAATGGTTCAAATCCTATCCGTAGCTGGATAAATCACTCTGCATAAGGGCATCTGTCAAATGCCAGAAATGTAAATGTGAATAAGATCCTAATCAAAAAATGTTCCGCTTTAGACCAACACACAATGCAGCTCATCCCAATGAAAGAAGCGACTGTATGAGCTAAACCACAACCAGACACACATACCCACAACTCAGACAGAGTAGCGGGTGTGTGAGGTAATAGCACAAGGATCACAAGTCAAGGTCGAGAGGCTTTGTGGTGTTAAAGTGGACTGAGACGAACACAGACACAGGGACCGTTGTTCGGCTTTCAGCATGGAACAAAAAAGAGGAAGTGTAACATTCACACCCTCTTCACATGAACACTGCTGTCCTTCACGTCGAGTGTCAAAGAGTTCAATAGCCAAGCAGAGAAAAAAGCTGTACCGTAACTGTACCTTGCATCTCTGCTATTATACGATTGAATCAAATCACTAGGGCAAGGAAAAAGCACTATATATACACACTCACAATTGTAATTGTTTCTGAATCACGTATCGAATAGTATACACGCACACTCGCTTGTCATTATAAAAAAAAAATCTTACCTTTACGACTTAAAAGTGGAAACTTCAGAACTGATACTTCTAACCAAAGCCTCCACCAAGGCTCAAGTATAACCTTCATTTAATTAGTCGATTAATTTTCACTTTCTCACAGGAGAAGTGCTACAGAATGGTTAACATGTTGGACTGTTGACCAGAAAATTGTGAGTTTGAATCCCAGCACTGCTAAGCAACCAATGCTGGGCCCCTTGAGCAAGGCCCTTTTCCCTCGATTGCACAATTGTATAAAAGAGACAAATATAAGTGGCCCAGCATTGGGCCCATTCATACTAAACCCAAAATTTTATCTAAACTGTCAAAATTAGCGATAAAGTTGTATCTAACTAGCAATAGCGTCTGGGTTTCTTTCAGTCAGTGAAAGTCTGTTTATTATTAGTCAGTTATTAGTCAGTCTGTTTAGTGTTTCTAGATTTTAAATCATAACCATAAATAAAATCCAAATGTTATTTCTATGGGAAGTGGCCAGCTGTAAAAACAATTTGTTGAGGATTATGGTGACAGATGTGTTTTTGTTATCTTTCTGCGGTTACTACAAATGCAATCTGGTTTATAAAACCATATGAATCTGGGTTTTTTTTTAAGTGTTTGGGGTTATTGGAAAAAAACCCTAAAAGAAACACCATTGCACTTTCTCAGTTCCCTGTATGAACAAGATGTCACTAGTGAGTCACTTAAGCCAGTGAGAATCACATAGTCGATCAATGTGGATAACTTTTGCAAGATTGTGGTGTCTTACCTCTACACCGCTGACTCTGCCCTCTTGGAAGGAGCACTCGGCCACATTGTTGGTGCAAATGTGACGATATTTACACCAGTTGCAAGGGAAAGGGCTGCTCACGCATGACAAACACCTGTGGTAAAAAAAAAACAAAAAAACAAAAGAGAGCAAGACAGATTGAGAGCAGGTAAAATAAAGGTAAGCTTACTTTTCCATTTACTGCCATTATTAGTCTTTGCTATTCTAAATTGGGAGGTAAAGGGACATGTTGAAAATCAAACACATTGATAACCATAAAATAACATGAAACTACAAGTCGCTCACAAACAGGGAATGTGGTAGCTCAGTGGTTAAGGTGTTGGCCTGCTTATCAGAAGATTGTGGGCTCAAATTTGAGGACTACAGCTGCCCAGCCGGGCCCCTGAGCAAGTCTCTTAATCCTGCTGCTCATTTGAATAAGGAATAAAATACACTGGATAACGTTACTCTGGATAAGGTCAACAATGTCTATTTTTATGTAAAAGGATGAACAGGCAGTGTCTTTAAGAACACAGCTTAACCTTATAGTCAACTTTAAATAAGCTACGGCAGGAAGCAAATACTCAAAATGTTCAATGATGCCATTGTGTGTCGCCACGTGTTTGCAGCATGTTAACATCTTGATTCTGCCCCAGGTCACGCATTAGCCCAGGAGGAAGCAGCGTAGTAAAGACACCACCACGGAACCATATGTCTCAAAGACTCCACGTTCACTTTGACGATTTCTCCTACAGGGTCACTGAACCTCTGATGGTTACAAGCTGAACTTTTAACTATTTAACTGTGGAACAAATAGGCCAATTTGCCGTTGCCTATAATTGAGAGCATAGTGACCTGCCGAAAACTTTGCTTTCAGCCCAACCCAGAAACCAGGATATTATTTCTGTGGGTGTTTAGGATAGCAAAATAATTTAAAACCCCCACTAGCTATGGTTCTCAAGGTCACGCTGCATTTTTGGATGATCGAAAAATGCACTTTCGAGATAAAAGAGCAGTATTCTTGGCATTCTGTGTGTGTGAGCCTTAAGCTCAGTTGGAGTGTGAATAGGGACTAAACGCTTGGCAAGTGTATGAGGAGACTGCACTTGTTCTTTGTACATGATGTTAACACTAGGGGCAAGCCCTTGAGGTCTTTAAAAGGACTAAGGACTTGGTGAATGTCTAAAGAGAACACACTTAGCGTATAAAGACTAAGAATCATGGAGAACCAACTTGGAGACTAAATACTTGGATCATGCATGGAAAAAGGTTTTGGAATCCTTGCAAAGAATACAGAAAGCATTTAAGCACTTTGTAAAGGCAAAACGGTGGCAACTTCATGTTTTGAATATTCATTTCAAAATCATCTGATCCCTGTATTACAGACTATTTTTCATTCATTTATTTTTGTCTTTTCAACAAGAAGCAAATAAATTCACACTCATATCAAAAATATTTGACCTACTTTACTCAACTCTACTCTTCATCATAACCTCGGCGAGAGAGACACATTCGAAGATTGAGAATTTATTTTCAAAGAACCATCATAAACAAACGACTACTTAACATTTCAAACACCTTTCATTGAAATGTAATCAAGCTGATGCTTACAGTCATGTGTGATTTACAAGCTAACATGAATTTCAACTAATTCTATTTTCAGAATTGTCAAGCAACCAGATGCACAAACTCCGACACAAGACTGCTCCCAAAGCGACTCCCAATTAGCATAGCCCCATAAAGACCACATACTTACCACTAGTGATTTTGTTTGCTCACTGGCATACACCTAGCCTAGCCAAAGCTGTCTGATATTCTACTGACACTCATTTTTGTCCAATCTAGATATTTATTTAATGTAAAGAAAGTAAACAAACAATGGAGCAGGAAACTATAACCCCCAATCTGTGAAGGCATTCAACCAACAGTTAATAGACCAGTCACAGAAGCCTAGTACAGAGTACGGAATCAAAACCACCACATTCTTCCTGCTCAGAAGACATCCCATTTGTTTCAAAATGCCTTTGAAAGAACTACCTAAAACTCTCAGGAGGAAGCCTTTCCCTCTAAGGCAAGTCTTGATACTACAAAAAAAAAAAAAAAAAAAAAAAGTCCCTTAGAGTATTTCAGAAAGAATTCCTTTATGAAAGAATAAACCTCTTTTTGTGTTTTTGTGCTATGAGCCTTAAATTATCATGAGAACAAAACAAGCTCAAGTTCATGGGTACACTATAGGACTATAAAATGTTGCATAGAAAAAAGTATAAAGGAAAGAATTAAAAACACAATTTGAATATGGACAGCATTTGGCCCAAAGTGCCAGGAATAAACTGATTATTCCTGGCACTGTGGAATAATTGTAGTAGTATGTGGGGACAACCATTCTTGTAGATGGCACTTGGGCAAGGTAACAAGAGGTACCAATGCGAGAATGCATTTGGTGCTTGCATGGGGAGTGTACACTTAGTCCCATACTAATCACATCTTTGCTCCAGGGATATGCTTCAAAAATCCTAGTCGGAAGGCTCTCAGCAGTCATAATAATGTATCTCTCATAACTCAGAGTAAAGTATCTCTCCTTCGTGCATCCTAGCGCTATCTTTCGTAATAGCACCTGCTGGTCTAAAAGAACGCTTTTTGAGATGTTGGAGACGCTTGCAGTGAGAGTGAGCCTGCTTTGTGCTCTTTACTGAAAAATAGAGTATTACTATACCCGCACAATGATAGGTTCCAAACACTCTATATCTCTGGTGGAAGGATCGCTCAGACGCAAAATGAAGCTGGAATTATGACAGGCCAAGCTAATGTTGCAGAGCCTATATCTGGACACTGGTGCCAGCCTCACTTTTTAAAATAAATGCAGTGCCATAAGGTCGCTTTATTAGTAAAATACAAGATGTATTTATTAAATGAGGCAGAAGAGAAAGCTGCAATCTAAATGTGCATTCTAGATGAAGTATGCTGTGTCAAAGTTTTACACCAACTTTAATTCCCCCCAGTTTTAATTTTAACAGAGGAAAGGTTAAAAGGGAGCATGGGCAAACAAATGACACTTGCTCTTGGTTAAAAAAAAACAAAAACCAGGAACTGCTAGTTTTGTGCAGTTAGGTGTAAGAGCTTACTGTGTATAGGGTTGTGAATCAACATAAAAAATGGTGGCGCTTATGTTTCACAACGCCTCTAAATCTTTGAGTGTCAGAGTGCTGGATCAGCTAATGTGGCCTGACAGTGTTATGATCTAATGTCAACTTTATCCTGAGTCAACTGGAGTTATTTATCGACATATAAAATGCAAAACTGAATCTGATCCATCTGCTTTTTTCAACAAAGATGAAAAGTACAGAGAATATAACCTTACTTTTTACTTGATTTGACCACTTCCAAGACTAAAATCTGATAAGTAGATAGATACAAACTTGCCAGACACTCGGACCGTGCCTCCTACAATTAAACTGACAAGCATGCCTATAATCATCAGACACAGGGGGCATGACATTTTACCCAACTTGTCAGGCACAGGGGCCAAGTTTTTACCTACCCTATCAGGCATAGGGGCCGTGTCGTCTTTACCTAACCTGTCAGACAGAGGAGCCATACCTTCTTTACTCAAACTGTTAGGCGCAGGGGCCATGCTTCCTTAATGAATCTGACAGGCATGCCTACCTTTCTGAATTCAAAAGGCACGTCGGTCATACTTTTTTTTTTTTACCTAACCTGACAGGCATGGGGGCCATACTTCCTTCGAGGAACCTGACCTACACGGAATCAAACATGCACAAAGGCCACACCATCTCCACCCAACCTGACCAGCACAGGGGTTAGACATCTTATGCCATCATAAACAGGCATAAACCTTTATTTCTTTAATAATACTGACATTAGGCAACCCTTGCTGAAATTAACATCCCATTCCAGTTTTGTAACTTTTTCTTTCACTTCTTGGGAAGGAAGGTTAGGACGGCTTTCCACTAGACTTTCAAGTCAAGGTTTATTCAACCTCAAAGGCATTGCTAAGGTATGGCAGCACTCCGATTTAATCAAATAGCATTTAATGAAATTGAGTTCAGGAATCTTTCTGTGCCACTTGAGTTCCTCCATGTCAAATTTGGCAAACATACTTTCTGTTTAGGTCCCTTCATTAATAGTGAGGACAAAACCATGCGAATTACCTGACATGTAAAGGAGCCATGTCTAATTTATCAAGACTGATGGGCCTTCTTCATCAGCCTTTACATGAGTACAAAGATGAAGACATTTCTAGAAAGTGCATTAGTTTGTTTTTAAGAACTGAATCAACCTGATAAATGTAGTCTAATAAATGTATTGGTTTTGATATCAAAAGCTTGAAGCACAAACTTAACAAGGACTAATTGCAACTAAAATAATGTGAATTTTGTGGCCTCCCTTGTTTCTGTAGTCACTTACAAATCTAGGTTGAGTGTTGATGTCCCAAAGTACATGCTGGTTAATGAATGCATGCTGTGAGCCAAAAACTGTAAAGCAATCCTTATAAACAGATGCTTGGGAGGATGAAAAGAGAGGGGGAAAAGAGATTTCTTTTCATTATTTTAGGATTACATAAGAGATTCTGTAATGCTACCCTCATTAAGCACACTATAGCTTCCACATAAAAATGCTTCCAAAAATACAATCTATCAATCAAGTTCCCTCCAACTCATCCAAATACAAAAACATCACACTTCACTTTTCTCAGATGGCCATTCCAGCCCAGGGGCAGGAGGGATGGTGAATTGTGGGAGATGAAAAAAAAATGCAGGTCCTTTGTGGGAGGAAATTTGGCAAAGGATCAGTGCTGGCAAAAAGGTAGAAGGCCTTGCTCTGCTCCAGAGCCTTGTTACCATGGCAACAGGCGAGCCCAGCTCGTCAAATCCATGTGAGCCCAAGTCCTTATATGCAGACGGGAAAATTGATTGTTGTGTGACTGTGTGTAACATGGATGTGTGGAGCAGTCATGTCTGCGTGTACACATTTGTCATTGAATGTGCAGTACAACTATGGTAAGTAATTTATTATCACAGTATTTATTACGCATGTCTGTGTCAAAACACAAAGCAATAATTTATAACACAACCTGTATAGTTTCAGAATTTTCCCTTGGTTTTTATTTTAACCCTCGATGTTTATCACAGGCGAATTTCCATCTTCCCGCTGCTCTAATGCTAATCACCAAGAGAGCCCTTTAAATAGGTTGGGTGGAAAAAAACAAAAAAACAACAAAACAAAAAGTCCCGCTCAAAATGTGCAATTGTGCCTGCATGCTGTGTTAAGTGATGTACTTTGCTCTGCTCGATGGCAGAACAGCACGCGGATAGAAGGCTGATAGAAGCACGCTGATAGAAGGTTAAAATGATCATGAGGTTTTGGCCTCAGGGATTAGCAGCTGCTTTCCCACCCACTCCACTGAAACACAGAGCCTCCAATACAATGTCCTGTCCAAACTAACACTTAGATCAACCAGCTCCTGTCCAAATCTTTACAAAAACAACACCCTTTCCTTCTCCCACTTTACTGTTAACAAAATGTCAGAGCTGTTGACAAAAAAAAAAATCAGCCAAACTGGATTTTATTGTCTTTCCTGGAAATAATTTCCCTTTAACATTGATTCATTTTCTTTAACAGCCGCAACCATTGCTGTTCTGGCTGCAGTTCTATTAATGCGGTTATTGGAATAAGTTTTTGTGGTAAAGCCTAATGCAGAGATCTGTATAGTCAAAGATATGGAATATACGGGCTGGCGTGACAACCGACAGATTAAAACAAAAACAGCTCAATACATTCTCATATATACTTTTATTTAATTAATTGTGCCACAAAAATTGTCCCCTTTAGACACTGTTTTGTTTGTAACCGGCAATAAAACTGTTCTTTGAAGTTTCTTTGGTTAATTTGAAAACCGGCGGCTTATCGACCCTCACATGGCATATTTACACAACAGTCTTTTACAATAACTCTGTTGCCACAGCAATAAAATGATTCCAAAGACAGACAGAAATGCACAGACAGGAACTGAGACACAGACAAACACACACAAGAGACAGATGGACACATTCAGACACACACATGAACACAGACAGACACAGACATACACGGACAGATGGAGACACACACACACGGACACACTCATGAACACAGATAAACACGCGCAAGAACATATACAGACACACACAGACACAGACAGAGACACCGAAGGACATACAGAGAAAGACACATCCAGACATTTCAATACTAAATACAGGAAATGTCTGACAAGAATTTTCACACAAAGTCTTATTTCCTAATTTGTCGCAGCGAGAGGCATGGGTCGCCAATCCATTGGAGGGCAACACACAGACAAACAACCACTCACGCACGCATTCACTCCTATGGACAATTTAGAATCATCAACCGACCTAATCTGCATGTTCTGGACTGTGGGAGGAAACCGGAATACCCGGAGGAAACCAACAAGAGCGGAGAGAACAAATAAACTCCACACAGAAAGATCCCCGGCCCGGGAATCGAACCCAGGACCTTGTTGTTGTAAGGCGACGGTGCTATCCACTATGCCCCTGTGCCGCCCTAAAACGCAAAAAAAAAATTCTTAAATGTCTTTTTCTGTCACTCACTGTTAGAATAGACTTAGAATAAAATTTCAATTATCTATCAATTATTTCTTTAATGTTTTCCCTACCCCACACACACACACACACACACACACACACACACACACACACACACACACACACACACACACGTATACACACGCGTATACACACGCGTATACACACGCGTATACACACGCGTATACACACACACAAAGGTGAAAAATCATGGAGAAGCTTAGCCCAAACATTAGCACCAACACTGATCCACTTCAACAAGTTGACAATTTGGCAAATTTAACATCCAAGCAGGTCAAACAGTTTTTTTAATTTCTACCACTAATATTCAACCTGGCCTTTTTCTAAATATCCCCACCATGACACAAGGCCCCACATGTCTGTGTGTATTCAGTTTTAGCTCCCCACCAGGCTGTATAAACCTGTACACACACATCTCTTTAGCCTTTCTCAAAAGTATGTGTGTGGATCAAGGCTGACGCTTCCCTTTCATACAGTGTGTGGACACCACACCTCAGGCGCTCTCTCATTTACACATAGCATCTTACTGCTCATCAGCCAATCCCGGTGTCTATTTCACAACAACCTGCCCGAACCAGGCGTGTATATCAGGGCCAGCAGCAGACTGGAGCACACTCCAATTTCTCCAGCTCTCCACTCACACCTCTGAGCCAATTATGCTCATTTGATGATAGTCTGCGGTGAGGCAGGAGCCTTTCCGCAGTATCAGTGGCAGGGCCTGGATTTCTTCAGCAGGGGATGAGAGCACTAGCGGGGTGCAATTTGTCAGTTAAGTGGCGCTTGATAACCTTCCCCGAACCGAGTGCATGAGAGTGCGGCCTCTGTGTGGATGTCTGGATTTACATCTGAATGGTGTGTGAGTAAAAGCGAAACAGCAAGCACACACACACACGCACGCACGCACGCACGCACACACGCACGCACGCACGCACGCACGCACGCACGCACGCACGCACACACACACACGCATCAAGGAGAATGTCATTTTGGAAAAATGCTCTAAAAATCCTCCTAAGCTATTTCATAACTAATCAAGCGAATAACAGCTCATTGGTCCCCCGAAATGCTAGAAAAAGTGTTTTAACCTTGATGAGCCAATTACATTAGGGTATGCAAATGACAAGGCAATTTCAGCTCTAAAGAGAAATAGCCATGTTCAATTGTTTATATTAGAAACCCAAAACCAGACTCCCCCATAACCCAAGGTTGCAAAAACACCCTATACATCATTGTCACACAACTACCTGTCATTTACTTTCCCACAATAAAGGTCTGTGAAATAACTAAAGTCTCCTCCCACCCAAGTCATAAACTGTTCAACCTTTCTCCGTCCAGGAAGAGATACAGGACTATTTGTACCAGAACCAGCTTTTTTCCCTGTAACCATGAACCTTCTGAATACCGCTATGGCAGTTATGTCTCACTACACTTCATCATCTCACAGTTCTGCTTCACTCTGTTCCACTCTTCTAGATTGTGAGATATCTCATCATTCAGCTCCAACAGTATTAGTGAAATCAGACACTAATGTCAGGTGACAAGTTCTGGGGTGCAGTCAGCATTCCAGGTCATCTCAAAAGTGTTCATTGGTGGAAAGATCTGGACTTTGTGCCGGACACTTTCCCCCCTCACTCTAATAATAACCCAGCATGTGATAATGTAGGTTATGTGATTTGTGGTCATTGTCATGCTGAAACAGTGTTGTAGTCTCTTAGTTCCAGTGATGGAATAATGTAATGCTACTTGTGCATGATTAGTGATTTGAAAATGCCCATAGGAGTGACTGTGAGTCAGTCTATGTACAATATATGAACTTCTGATGGACTGGCAACCTGACCAGGGTGTACCACCCATCTGCCTTTCAGAGAACTGGGATAGGCTCAAGCAGATTCCAATTTAAGGAATAAGTGGGTACAGAAAACGATTGAACCTTTCTGAAACTATTTAGGTATTTTAGAAACTTATGAGAGGAAAAAAAGAAAGATCCAGCTCAAGAGGTGAAGTTACACAGTAATTAGTCCTACCGTTCAAAAGTTGCACTTTTGAAATCTTTGCCATCTTGATATTTGAGACACAAGTAAAAATCTATGTCTCAAATATCACCTCAAAAAACACCTCCAAAAAACAAATTACATCCACGCTAACAAGCAATATTTTCTTTTTGTGTCATAGCAGTGATGTACAAGTCCTGCTCATGAATCAAGTAGCTTAAATATATCGCCTTTAGCTAGCTGTAAAAATTACTCACATCACTTGTTTGGTTTTGTTTTATGTGTTAAGCTTCAGGCAAGCAAACAACACAAGCCAACTAGTTTTCATGCCAATTGGCATAAGGAGTGGCTGCTATTACCTTCCAATATTTATTTTGATTTAAAATACCATAGTAAGCAGTTAGAGCAGTGCTTAACTCGCTTAATAGTTTAACCACAGCCAAGCTGTCATTGTTGGGTGCATTTCTAATTCCAACACACGTTTGACTAGCTATCAAGTGAGATACCGGATGCTGGGTGAATGTTACACCGGTCACGGTGGCATACACTATGCCTAGCGGTGGGGTGTCTGGTGGTGGACTAGGGTGGTGGACTCAGGGTGTCTGAATAGTGTAACATGAATTTGAACTCACAGCCCAAAGCAAAAAATGTAAAAAGTAGTATATAAATAAAATCATGTATTAAGTTATATATGTATATCCTTTTGATACTTCTATAGTATTGATGGATGCTTTTATGTGGTTTGATTACATATATCAGCAATTACTGACTAGCCTGGGAGATGCTGGAGGTATGACTGATCTGTGAGACAGATACATCTCAACCATGTGTTACCATTACTGTTGGGTGCGATAATTTGATGAATGATGCAAAACAGGATACGGTAACAAATCCTCAAATATGGGACCATTCTGTAATAATAATTTATTTTCACTTAAAAGTAGACAACTACAAAGCCTGGATTACTCACGATTGAAGGACGCTGCAGTTATAGAAGACAAAATCCGTAGTGATGAATTTGAGCCCGGTTTCTTTGGACTTGATCGACAGCCTAACAACTCGTTTATCACCTAGGACAGAAGAAGAAGAATGTAGAGGAGAGGAGGATGAGAGGAGGATGAGAGGAGGATGCAAAGAGAAGAGAGCGACAAAAGGATGCAAAGAGAAGAGAACGAGAAAAGGATATAAAGAGAACGAGAAAAGGATGCACAGAGAAGAGAACGAGAAAAGCATGCAAAGAAAAGAGAACGAGAAAAGGATGTAAAGAGAAGAGAACGAGAAAAGGATGCAAAGAGAAGAGAATGAGAAAAGGATATAAAGAGAAGAGAACGAGAAAAGGTTGCACAGAGAAGAGAACGAGAAAAGGATGCAAAGAGAAGAGAACGAGAAAAGGATGTAAAGAGAAGAGAACGAAAAAAGGATGTAAAGAGAAGAGGTCAGAGTTATCAATTAGTCCAGGAAATGACCAGTTACAGCTATAAACAGCAGGGGCACTGTAATTATCCTCCTACCTGCCTGGACGCTCAAAGCATCTCTAATACGCTTGATTGCAGGATGCATTTATCCCCTTCCTCCTTCTGCCAGCAAAATGCATTTCCTTTTTCTGAACATGCCGACCCTTAGCCTTCTACTAATGACTACATTCTTTGGTCTTCCAATTATACATGTGTGCTTCACATCAAGATAATTGGCATCATTTTTCCATTTTGATTTCCATGCCCATGACTGTCTCTAATAGAAATATTAGGTTTCAATAAATAATGATAGGTCAGCAGTGGTGCATTGGTCTCTTTATATGTTTTAGCTTTACTACTAAAAATAAAATTAAAGACATTATAGACGACTGTGCGCTGGACTCTTTGTGGGTCGTTTTTGGATACGTTGGTTAAGTGTCCTCAAACTTTTGCCAATAAGGCAAATGTAAATAGTTTTTATGTCTGAGTGCAGGGTCAGTTATGGTACAGCACCCCTGGAGCATGAATGGTTAAGGGTCTTGCTGAAGGACCCAACTGCGGCAGACTTGGCAGGGGTGGAGTGTGGACCGAACAATTTGTCACGTTAACCATCTGGGCCACCATTATCCCTATAGTACATTATATCTATAGATTATGTGTGTGTGGGTGTGAAGTGGAAGATAGCAGATCAGTGGTTGGGGTATTAAACTGATAATTGGAAGATTGTGGGTTTGATTCCCAACACCACTAAGTTGCCACCATTGAGCACCTGAGCAAGGCAATTAACCCTCATTTTATCACTCACTTTATATAAGGACATCTGCCAAATTCTGTAATTATAAATGGATGATCTGCATCTAGACACTAAGCGAGAGAGTAATTTACACCATAAGCAGCTGAAGGTCTGCCTAATAAACAAACTACTAACGAGGTCATTGGAAACATCCAACAAACCAAAAACCAGGTAATGGGAATCTTTTTTTCCTCCTCCACCACATTTTCATTACTCTTCCGGTTCCAGAATAAACCCAACACTTCGTTAGTTCTCTGGTGTCAGTAATGAATGCAAGACAACAGAAGTTCTCAGCAGAGGCTGGAGGGTGTTGGTTGGAGTTTTTTTCCAGCTTTCACTAATGACTGCATTTCTCTGTGTGTTTAATGCTTAATAAATGTGCAAAATGGGAGCTCAGTAGTTCAGGGGGTAAGATCAGGGTTCGATTCCCAGCAACACTGCTGGACTCCTGAGCAAGACCCTTCTCAGTTATATAAATGGGTTAAATGCAAATCGGATTGGATATGAACGTCTATCAAAAGTGTGCATGTCTCACCGTATCCGTGTGTAAGTGTCGGAACATCTCGCAGAGATGGGGACATGCACAGGATCTGTCCCTTTGGCAACACTTCACCAGGGCTCTCGCTCAGTTCCTCAAACACACATGTCACACCTGCAGAAAGGTTCGGCACATGTGCCACCTTCACACTCAGCTGAAGCGCAGAGAGAGAGAGAGAGAGAGAGAGAGAGAGAGAGAGAGAGAGAGAGAGAGAGAGAGAGAGAGAGCATAAATAATAAAAATAGCTGAATTTCGACAGGGGTGTTTTTCATCAATTATACTGCAGTTTGGGTAGTCATGCATCTCGACAATTTCATTTGATGGCTGCATTTAAGCAGACATTATTAGTAATATCTATGCAGGCATGTACACTGAATAATAACATGCACAGTCACAGCTTATAACTTGCTTTGATTTCGAAGACAAAAACATCCATAGAGTGTATATATAGAGAACTGAATGATAAGAGAAATAAAGAGCAACACTAATGTTTAGTCCTCAAACTGAAGAGTGAACTATTAACCATCATGTCTTCCTCAATACACTCCCAACCTGCTGTCTATTATACTATAGAATGATTGATTTATAAATACAGACTGACAGGCAGAAAGACAAACAGACGGAACAGTCAAGACAAGCAGTTAGAATTAAAGAAGGGCAGATAGTCAAATAGAAAGATACACAGATGGACGGCTAGGTAGTTTTACATACCAAAATAGTCAGGCATAACAACAAACAGATAGACAGACAGTCACACGGGGAAAATTGGTCCCTAGTATGATGTTACAATAACTATAATGTATACCTTAATAAATCTCCTAATAAGCTTCTTTTTTATTAATATTTACTAAGACAGTTGTTAAATCAAGATTTGGTGTATGATTAATATATAATATGGATCTACACTATTAATGTAAAAGCATTTCATAAGTTCATGAATTCATATACCCGACTTGTTTTTTTCTCCATAATAAGACTATAATAAATAATAGTCTTCACTATGTTATTACCTGTACGCGTCGAATAGTCTTACTTATTGAGCGCTACTTTTTTTATTATCAGAAGTATTAATTCTTAATGAATTATGTCGTTATATATCATTATCGTGATTGTTCACGCCTCCCAACAGTCTTTGCTTTTATTTGTGTAACTGATTAAATGAAAGGATGTTTCTGTTTGTTAAAACTGATGAGCTTCTGATATAAAAGGTATTTTTATCTCATTATTACAGCAGGGAGGAGAAAACACAATCACTCAAGCTGAAAGGTTTGGTTTCAAATGAACACTTCTAATAAATTAGTGTTTTGATAGTAAAACACCTTCACATGGACCAGATGAGTTATGGATGCTTTTAAACCAAAACCAACAATAAAATAAAGCCTTCTTTAATTCAGTAAATAGATTTATTTCAAATCCTGGTTGCTACTGGTGTAAAAGCGGTGATACAGGGGGTATTGTCACCTGAGTAGACGCTGAGGTCACAGACATGTTTGCAGGGCTGACCGTGATGTCGACACACTGTTTCAGCTGCGTGCTGAAGTGCTGTGGGAGCTCCCATTTTTGACAGGCTTCCTTCCTGGAGCATCTGAACACAAAGATAGTGTGGATTAGACTAGATCGCAAAGCAAGTGAGCCTAGATCAGACACGTGTAGGTGTTTACTCAATACGGTAACGAAGGGTTTTGTGTGGAATGAAAATGGGGTCTCGTTTATACAGAGGCCTGGTTTAGTCTACATTTGGTTTTGCTCTGGGATACAAAGAGTATTTGGTTTCTCCACACTTGGGAAATAAAGCAGCGAAGACGGGCAGAAGTTTCCATACCATAAGACATGTTATAAGACATTATATTTTACATAATACAGTTTCAGGCAAAGGTTTTATTTGGATATAAATACATATGTAAATCATAACAAAAACAGACTGCTGCAAAAATTTGAGCACCCCAATGAAAGAACAGTCTGTACACACTTTGTCTCCAGTTCTCCTGTCATACCATCTCTCTCTCTCTCTCTCTCATAACTGTTTTATATGGGGGTTTTTTTCTATTGTTGGTGTATGTTACTAGTAGTGTGTGTTACTGCTTTTCCTCCTCTGAGAGCAGATGCGGTAACGGCAGCCGGATAATAAAACATTCATAACGCTGGCACGTTTGTCTGACGTGTTAATTGGAGTTAAAAGTTGCACATTTGTGCTAGGCAGATGAACCAAGCAGGACGTATGTGGTGTGTGTGTGTGTGTCGGTTTGGACGGAGGTTCCTGATGACTTGCAAATCGGCTTGTTTTTCCCCCCGCGTAGGCTTACAGACGCCGTGGGCTACACTGACCATCCCTATTCATAACATATGCAGGAAAATAAGCTCCAGGGCCATGTTATGTGTTTAGTTAACTCCGAAACGTGACTGATACGCCTGAAACATAGACTATCAATCACTCTGTCCACAGCTTTTCAGTTCAGTTATGTAGGAAAATATGCCAAAGAGGTTTTTTGTGTGTTTTAAACTTTCACAAGCTGCAGAGAACAGTAGTCGCACTGCAGAGAAAGCCAGTGCTGAATCAACACATACTGTATATATTTACTGCTTCACTCACAGGTCTTACAGCCCATCTTTATTTTAATAGAATCCATACTGCAGAAAGATCCGGTCTCAAAGTTTCAGAGTCAGAAAACAGCAGTGTGTGTATCTCTCTCTCTCTCTCTCTCTCTCTCTCTCTCTCACACACACACACACTTCATTTAAGTGTGGGAAACAAATAAAAAAAATAATAATAATAATATAGTTGCATAAGTGTGCACACACACACTTATAACTGGAAATAGAACACCCGTCATCATTTAAAGCACATTTGATTAACCCAGAATAAAGTCCAGCTGTTTGGCCATTTTCTTAGTTGCAGATTACGGCAAAATCCATGGTCCACAGAGAACTTCCAAAACATTAGAGAGATGTCATTGTTAGAAAGTGTACAAATGAATTTCCAAGGCATTGGATATATCATGAAACACAGTGAAGACAGTCATCAAGTGGAGAAAATAGGGCGCAACAGTGACTTTACCAAAAACTGATGAAAAGACAAAAGAAAACCGACATTAGAGGCAATATTAAAAGAGCTGCAGGAATTTCTGGCAAGTACTGGCTGTGTTGTACATGTGACAACAGTCTGTATTCTTCTGTAGTCTGGGCTATGGGGTAGGGTGGCAAGACTGAAGACTTTGTTCGCAAAGAAAAATATCAAAGCCCGGTTAAATTTTACAAAAACACATTTGAATTTTTTGCACGGCAGTGTAGTGGTTAGCACGGCCACCTCACAACAAGAAGGTCCCGGGTTTGATTCCAGTCTCGAGGCTCTTTCTGTGCAGAGTTTGCATGTTCTCCCTGCACTTGCGTGGGTTTTCTCTGGGTACTCCAGGTTTTCTCCTACCGTCCAAAAACATACACGTTAAAACAATCATTGAGGAAACACCATACCTACAGTGGTGGCGTCAGCATCATGCTTCAGGATTGCTTTTCTTCAGTTGGAGCTGGGGCCTTAAGGTGGAAGGAATTATTAACACTGCTAAATACCAGTCAATACTGGAAGTAAACCTTCAGGATTCTGCTAGGAAGATGAAGATGAAGGGGAACTCATCTCCCACAGCCTGCACCGTAACCAGATCTCTAGTATTCAGCCACTTTGGGGTGCTTTGGAGGATTATATAAGGAACAACAGATCACCAAGCAATCACTTCACGTTCAATTTCACAGACCGATTAATGAAAAGAATAAACAAAATGGCAGAATGTATGATCACTTCAGATGATCCAAAGTTTAGGGGTTCAATTCCCAGCACTACCAAACTATCAGATGCTAAATTTAATAAGAAAAATTGGACAAATCTTATCCAGTCTGGATCTGCAAAAGCTGTAAATGTTAAACATCTGCTTTAGTACTTGGCTGCAGGACTGTGAAAGAAAAGCATTTTTCTAAAATCAGTGTTAGAAGTCTTAAATGAAAAGCGTCAGCCACGGCGCCCAAACGATCCTGTCAGAAGCGACTGATGGGGTTTCACATAAGACGATAAGATGCAGGAGTCTCACACTTCCTCCTCTTTCTTCCCGAGAGCAGCCTTTTCCACGGTACCGTTGATACTTCGGTGGGCAGTTTTTTCCTCTCTTCTCATTTGTGACGCACTCTACTTCAAATGATTTGTTTACTTCTAATTACATCCATATGTCTAATGCAAGAATGTTTTCAATTAAAGGAAACCAGCCACTAGGACATGCTGGTACATTCATCTACATTCAAAAATCAACAGTTTGTTCTCGTGCTAGGAAAATGAGATTACACTCTTCCCTTTTCTGTGGTGAACTCACACTAATGTCGTTGCTATTCCTGCAGTGTGATCTCCAGACAGACAAAGCAGGGAAAAATGTTGGTTCGACACCGGTAACAGGTTGGGAAAATCAGTTACAAAATAAAAATATTTAATCAGTTTTATTCTGAAGGTTTTGGTTCAAAGGCCATGGGATGCCAGTTAACAGCTCATTTTTAATAGTTCCCTTAAATACAGCCTTGCTTTCAGAATCCCTAATGAATCTAGAATTGAAAAGATTGCTTTTTTAATTCAAGGTTGTCACTCTGTTTTCCCAGCGAGGGGTCATCTCTCACTGCTAATGTGGAAAAACACTAGTGACAGCACCAACAACACCACTGTGACCCAACTGCTGAGACCAACAAACAGGAGGGTTCAACTGCTTTTGGTAATTACTTTTCATTTTTTTTTAATCAAGGAGACTAGACAATGATATGACCCCCTCCCCATCCCACCATAAAACAAAAACTACTTGACCCTTAAAACGAGTAAGGGTTTGTCGCACAGCCAGGACAATAATGCACAATTAATTGCATTAATATCAAATGGTCTGAACCAGCCACTGTTGGGTATGTTATAAGTGATTTCTCACAAATAGTAATCAAATTACATCAGTATAGAAATAACTAATAACAAGGACAAGTAATTATTGCGTTACATTTTAAAATGGTCCAAATATCTCAAACGCCCTCTAATATTTAAATAGGATAAAATGAATGAAACTGATAAACAGAATACATTTAATTAATCGACTGACTCACACTAACACCAATCACCATGAGCTATGTGTCCCACTTTAAACCACAAGCACACCAGAGTGGGGCAGGACCACTGCAGGTCTTGAGATTGGGAGAATTTACTTGGCCAAAAAACGCTGCAAAGCAAACTCAATTATAATATTAAAATTAGTGATGCACATTATATTGTCAATAGTGGTAACGATGTTATAGCAGGGGAAACAGTAATTCAACAGTATACTACCAACTGAATAATAATGCTATTGGGAATGGAAATGGTCTAACCACCATCTATTTGCAGAGTGTGTAATGAAAATGTTTTTTAAACTGATGTCTGTACTGCATGATAGCTTTTATTCCAATTTACAGAAATAAACATTTTAATAGATTTATTATGGCAATGTCATACTCCAGTATGGGCAGTTTTCAAAAAGCCAGAGCTTCTTTCCTTTTGGATACTAAAAAGCTTTGTAAAAGCTTTGTCCTACATAGTCTTATGAAATCGTTTTGGCAGCTCAGAAATTGATCATTATTTGATGGGTTTTCGAAGTAGAAAATTAAATAAGGACATCAATATTTTGTCATGCCTTCTTTTTGCTGAAAGAGCAGCCTGTAAACACTTACTTGAACTTTGCCTGCAGATATGCTGAACCTCCAAATTTCTCCAGTTCAACCTTTCTATAAAACCAGTCAAAATCCCCGTTCCCCAGCCATTAAACCAAAAGAATGGCGCAGGGGTGTGCAAACTTTTGTACTAACTGTAAAAATCTATATGAATTCCTTTGGAGAAGCAAATTAAAATCTCTAAACCTTTCTGGGACCGATGGAAGGTGATCCAATATCATACTGTATTATCTCAGTTATCACAATGTCAGACTGTTTGACAGTCGAGAACAAAAACAGACAGGAAACAAGACATTGACTCTTCCAGAGTTTTAAATCATCATCCCTTGACATGTTCAGTAACCTGTGTCCTCTCGATAAATGTTAACAAGCAGCAAGCAAAAATCTGTAGCTGTCATTTTTGTTCATAATGCAACACGTTTTATTTACTGCTGTACCAAATGACTCCCTTTTTCTGGCAGTTATCATAGGACAAGTGTCCAAAATCTTTAAACACTGCTAGGATTTCATCTGAGGAAAAAATCTGATCACGACGGCCGATAATCATCTGTCAGTGAACATGTCAAACCAGTAATCCAAGACAACAGATGTTAGTGTAGGATTATAGGAATGTTTTAAAGTGTGTCTCAGATCTTTAACAAAGATCTCTAGAGGGACAGACTTCCATACTGTCAGGAAATTCCAAGTCCCTGGTAATACAATCTATCCCTCCAATTCTATTAGAACCTGGAGAGCAGTAGTGTCTGATCTTATTCAAAAAAGGACCACAATGGGTGCAGGTTTAACCTAACCAAGCAGAAACTCCACCATCGGAATGCAAAGCTGTAACTCTTCCATTTAAACCGGGAACGTCCATTTTCAGACACTATGATGTTTGACTCTAAATAAATTGAAATCAAGCATGGCATGCTCATGGTTCGGGAAGCTCCTAGTTTTAGACTTGAACCGTACCACTTGGCATGTGAGATGTGGATTGGTGGCATGAGTCTTGAAACTATTAGAAAAGCAAAGGCTGGAAACTTCATGGTGCATTATGTGAAAGTCATAACCTTCAGTGAAACTTTCAGATAAACACTAAGCCTACAAGACAGACTGCTGTGTAACTCTCTTAATGAATTAGAACATTTCCCTTTTTTTTTTTTTACCACTTGTCTGCTCTCATCTAATTTCTCTAATTTAGGTTCTCCGACTTTTATTACTTCCACTAATTTCTTGTCCTTCACATCGGGTCAGTCGGTTATGTCTCACATTACTCCTCTTCAAGCTGTTAAATTTACAGAGCGACTTACATGAATCTCTTTTATTTATCTGAGAAACTAGGGCTTAAGGGCTTTGCTCAAGAGCCCAACCGTGGTTACTTAGTGGCACTGGGAATCAAACCCACAACCTTCAGGTCAACAGTCCAACAACAAGCACTGATGCTATCGCATCAGCCATCACCCTTCTACTCCTTAATTGGTTTAATTCCATCTGAGCTGTTGTAAGTTTACATTTATAGCATAGCATTTGGCGGACTTCCTTATCCAGAGCAATAGATAATTATTTCCTTCATACAAGCATACAATACAAGAGTTATGGGCCTTGTTCAGGGGTCCAGAGGTGATAACTGGAAATTTAACAGTCCAATACCTTAACCCCCGAGCTACCACGTCCCCTGAATATTCCTTTATTTATACGAATGGATCACCTCCAACTGTTAAGTGACCAGAATCAAAGGAATAGTTGTGGCTGGATGGAGTAAAGGGTGTTAAATCTTATCTAAAACTCACAAAAGCTAATAAGATCGATTAAGTACATTAATTGATAAATGCTAAAGACAAACAGAAGAGTCAATCGTCTACTCTGGTCTGATTTGGTGTGATAGAAGAATATTGATGAGTCACTGTTACATTCGTTGAGTTTTTGTCGATCTCCCCCGAAAAAAATTTCCAAAAAGGTGAATGTTCATCAATTTTTGGTTTCAGCAAAGATTGTATAGCAATCGAGCAGTCATTACTTCAGCATCGGAGCAGAGCCGTGCTCTTTGTAAAGATTACAGGAGTAAAGGTTTCATATATTATCAAGTTGCTACCTGTAAATTTAATTACTATTATTACTAGCAGTAGTGACATTATTATCATTACTATTGTTCTTTTTATTACCATCATGTTACGTGTCTTTGTTACAAAAGTTTGTTTTAAAAAGTAGCACCTTGTTCAATTTCGGTATATATATATAGTGAATAGCATGGTCGCCTCACCACATAAAGGTTCCAGGTTCGATTCCTGGGTACTCCAGTTTCC
>JAOTRA010034153.1:0-21891 GCA_026260255.1 Pseudolaguvia tuberculata | reverse complement strand
TGTGTGTGTGTGTGTGTGTGTGTGTGTGTGTGTGTGTGTGTGTGTGTGTGTGTGTGTGTGTGTGTGTGTGTGATTACTACTTTTGACACTCTGTATCCAGTGACAGCAATAAGGTTTCTGCTGGGATCTTTTTTCATTGATGTATTTGTTTTATTTGTTTTTGCAATTTCTTTTTAGTGCAGGTTTTATTTAATTTATTGTGTCTTGTGATGAACTGTTAATTCAAAAATTGGTTGCGGTGAATAATTATTTGTTGTGGAAGAGGTATTATTCGTTCCCATATTGAGGCCTTATGTGACTGTAAGTGATTGTCAGATTGTATGTCTTTTTTGATGTGCTGCATGTTTGTTTAAAAAGATTTTTTATTTTTTTTTTACGAAGAATCATGTGTATTTCAAGTTTTAAAAAGGATTTTAAAAAAAGTATATTGGTTAACACACAGCTCCAGTTCAATTTAATTGGATGTTCTGTCATATCTTCTTGATTTCATTAACAATTAACTTCTCTTACATACAGATATTTGCAAATTTCTTTGTTAAAAATAGATTTATATTGGAATTAAAGATCGATACAGAAAAGTGGATCTAATACAAAACAAAAACATGATTATAATTAGAAGATATTGGTATACTGTAATAGTAAAAGTTTCACCAGTGAGTTTACATCAAAGTTCAAAAAGTGACTAATGTTCACGTTGAGTCATAAACTTTCAAGATAATCACTTTCTGTTGTTCACTTTTATGTTGTGGCAAGTAATGACACTAGTGGTTTGGTACCCTGAAGTACCTTTGAATTATTTTGAAAAGGCCAATGAAATTCGACAAGTAGAATTTGCATAGTAGGTCACGCCAATAAATAAACTGGCCATGATTCCGCTGGCTATGATTTCACTCATCATTCTGTTTTTTGGAGCAAAATAATTGTCTTCAGCAACAGATTTGAGAGCGGTATTTAGTAGCAGTCTCATAAACAGCATAAAAAAGTCAAGCATTTACCTATCTTGCGTCGCTGGACCAGTAGCACGAGCAGTGTTCTCTCCTTGAAATTGCTGGGAAACAGCAGAAAGGGCTAGTGGCCACTTCCTGCAGGCTTCCCAACTTTCCCAAGCAGCGTGTCCATCAGAGCCATGGACCTGATACATCCGAAAGTGGACTTGAGCCATTTGAGGTGAAAAACTCACCTGAGCTTTTGGGAGCCAGGTATCAGTCAGAGCTCGGCCAGAGCATTGAAAGAGTTGCATGAGGTGGGGGCCAACTCACAACTTCTGCAAGAACTGTGCTCTGTGTCAGACTATGACCACTGGAATATGAAGGTCACAGTAAGGCTCTGGGGAGGGCGATAACATGATATACCTGCTTGATATTGAGGATGTATAGAAGGTCTGCTGAATTGTCCCCATCTCAGCCGGGAGTCTCTTGGGTGGCACAGTATATGTGTTCTCCCAACAGTTCTCCACGAAGAAGAAGCAGACAGTGATAATAAGACAGCCTCCTCAGGAGGCTGTTGCAGCCCTGAGACAATCTGGATTCTTAGCCAAGCAAGACCCACTAAATGCTTTCAGGAACTTAGTTTTTTTGCTAATCCAGCAAGTGGCTACTAGATTGTTACAAAAGGGGAAAAATTCCTCATATACTAATTCAGTCCTCTATAATGGCGCAACATGCCTGCCTGGGTGGCATTCTACTGTCACTGATTGGGCAGGTTCTACCAGGCAATTACCACCTTGTTTCCAGTCTCCTAAATTCTAACCACTTTCCCCTGTTCCTCGTTTCCCCCCCTTCATCTACTCCTCTACTCTCTCCTCAGTCTGTGTCCAGGCTTGTTTATTCATGACAAACATGATATGCTCAAGCCTATTCATGTCTGCATTCTGGTGCTACTAACCTGTGTTGTTTCTAGTGTTCCCTAAGAAGTCTATCCAAGTCTTGTCCAGCCTGCCGAGTCCAGAGCTTTTCCTCACTCCCTCTACTGTGCACTCATTCCCTTATGTTTGACACCCTATTTTGACCATTTTGACTCCTATTGGTAATGCCTTTGCACCCCCAGTTTTCAGATCCATGGCCCGGCCGCCCTCATTCTCAGGCAAGATGGAGGAGTGTAATGGTTTCTTACTACAATGCTTACTTACGTTCGCCATGCAGCCCAACTTTTTCCTTAATGATGTTTCTAAGATCACATATATTATATCTCTGCTGTCTGGGTCCACTTTACAATGTGCCGAATCTATCTGGTCCCAAGTAACCTCCTCACTAACACTGTTTGTTAACCACTTTAAGGAAGTTTTTGGGCGTAATGATGGTGGAGTGGCTGCTGGTGAACAGTTGTATCGCTTACAGCAAGACATTCTGTCCACTCAGGAGTATGCGGTGAACTTTCATACGTTATCCACAGCCAACAGATGGAACGAGCATGCTCTGCTAACCACCTATAGCCAAGGTTTGAACGCCCAACTGGCAGCCGCCGATGATGACTGCGTTCTAGAAAAATTTATTCAGCACTCTATTCGATGCTCTGATCGCATGTCGTTTGCTGGTCACTCACGTTTCGCATGTGCATCCCTTTGTCTGTCTGAATGTAAGCGACCTCTTGTGTCTCGAACCAATCCTTACTGACTCTGGCTGCCTCACCGGAACAACACAGGAGGAGAAATCTGGGTCTGTGTTTATACTGTGGTAAGGGGGCTATTCCCTCACAACCTGTCCTGTTCGTCCCAACTTGTCCCAAGTGAGTTCTATACAGTCTGTACCTGAGAAAAAGACTCCATTAACTACTATCATTCATTCATTCATTCATTCATTCATTCATTCATTCATCTTCTTAACTGCTTATTCCTGAATCCGGGGTCACGGGGGTCTGCTGCACCTATCCCAGCACACATAGGGCTAGAGGCGGGGGTACACCCTGGACGGGTCGCCAGTCCATCTCAGAGCAACACATACAAACAACCATTCACACACACATTCACTCCTATGGAGTTTAGAATCACCAATCCACCCAATCTGCATGTTTTTGGACTGTGGGAGGAAGCGCGGGGAGAACATGCAAACTCCACACAGAAAAATCCCGGCCCGGGATTCAAACCCGGGACCTTCTTGTTGTGATGCGACTGTGCTATTCACTACGTCACCGCGCCGTCCTTAACGACTATCATTGTTCTAGAAACTTTCTACCACCGTCCCAGTCCTCTTTGACTCTGGATCAGCCGGGAATTTTATTTCAGGGCACCTCTGCCGTCTCCCAACGACAGCGGCTAAGTTCCAGTACCAAATCCACCCCATCACAGGCACATAAATAACTTCAAGAAATGTCACACACCTTGCTCGTCCTATCACCTTACAGGTGGGTGTGCTACACACTGAAAGTATTAATCTCCTGGTCTTGGAGGATGCCACCAGAGACATCATACTTGGACGCCATTGGTTAGTAAACCACGATCCGGACATCTCCTGGAAGTCTGGTGAGGTGTTAAAGTGCTTCCCTGAATGTTCCCTGAATGAGACGTTAAACTGCTTTCCTGAATGTTTCCTTAACCTCCCTATTCTTCTGAAAATTTCCACCCAATTATATTCCACCACCATAGAAAGTCACACTGAGAACATCTCTGTTGAAGTCCCCCCACAATACAATGAGTTTTGTGATCTGTTCTGTCCCAGGAGAGCTACCTGTCTGCCACCACACCGGCCATGGGATTGTGCCATTAACCTTGTACCAATAACCTTGTACCGAGTGAGCCAGTGGCAAAAGGTAGAATTTACCCTCTTTTCGTCCCTGAAACCAAGGCCATGGAGGAGTATATAACAGAGGCACTCAAGCATGGATACATTCGTCCCTCCACCTCGCCCGCTGCATCCATTTTTTTTTGTAAGTAAAAAGGATGGGGTCTTAGACCTTGTATTGACTACCGATCATTAAATAAAATGTCAAGTTTAAATATCCCCTGCCGTTGGTACCAGCAGCTCTAGAGGAACGCAGTGGTGCCCAAATCTTCACAAAGCTAGATCTCCAAAGATCATGCAATCTCATCTGGATCAGGAGGGGTGATGAGTGGAAAACTGCCTTCATCATACCTACTGGTCACTACGAATATTTGGTGATGCCCTATGGATTAGTTAATGCACCATCTGTGTTCCAGGACATTCATGAAGTACTTAGGGAGTTCCTACACAAATTCGTCAAAGTATATATTGATGATATCTTGATTTACTCCCAGAATGAGGTGAATCACCGCTGTCACGTTTTTGCAGTCCTTCAAAAACTCTGTCAGCATAATCTTTTCCTGAAAGCGGAAAAATGTACATTCCACACCTCTTCTGTATCTTTCCTATGCTATGTCATAGACAAACAGGGAGTTTGGATGGAAGACAACAAGGTTGATGCTGTCACGGCCTAGCCAGAACCTAAAACCATCAAACAGTTCCAACGATTTTTAGGTTTTGCAAATTTTTACAGTAGGTTCATCAGAAATTTCAGCATGTTAGCCTCACACCAGTCTACTGAAGGGTAAACCATCCCACCTAAGGTGGACACCAGAAGGGCCTTCCATCAAGTCAAGGAGGCCTTTACCTCTGCACCTTTACTCACCCAGACCCTGAGCTAACTTTCGTAGTAGAAGTGGATGCTTTGTAAACTGGAGCAGGGGCGGTCCTATCCCAGCAACAGGCAGGCTCTAATACTCTACACCCATGTGCATTCTTTTCTAAGAAACTCAGCCCAGCCGAACAAAACTATGACATAGACAATCATGAGCTGCTAGCCATCAAGCTGGCACTAGGTAGTGGCATCATTGACTGGAGGGTGCCAGACACTCGTTCACAGTCATTACCAATCACAAAAATTTACAGTATCTAAGGGAGGCTAAATGACTTAACCGAGGACTCAGAGGCTTTTGAACCAGTGATTCCCCCTGCCCTAATCGTCAGTCCCGTAGAATGGTCCACTCCTGCCCTTCCTCAGTCAACTCCATCGAATTAACCTATTGGTAAACAATACGTACCTCGAAACCAACGTCTCTCACTTATTCATGCTGCCCACTCCTCTCTAGGCAACGAGGCTAGGCATCCAATCGCTTCTGGTGGCCCAACATGGAGATACGTGAGGGGTTGCAAGGAGTGTGTGATTTCAAAACGCCCACGGACCCGACCGGTCGGCAAACTACATCCTGAATCGCCAATGGTCACACATGGGGTGGATTTCATGACTGACCTCCCAATGTCACAATGCAACACATGCATCCTGGTCATAGTAGATAGATTCTCTAAATCATGCCGTCTGCTCTCCCTCAAAAAGCTGCCCACGGCCATGGAGATTGCAGAACTGCTCTTCAACCACATTTTCAGATATTTTTGCATCCCCGAAGATATAGTTTCTGACTGGGGGCCCCAATTTATATCCAGAGTCTGGAAAACCTTCCTCTCCCTCCTAGGTGTTACTGTCAGTCTCTCATCGGGTTACCACCCCCAAACCAATGGTCAAACAGAGGAAGACCCAAGAGATCTGTCGGTTCCTACGTACCTTCTGCCTTGGTCACCAGGAGTCCTGGAGCCGGTAGCTATGTTGGGCTGAGTATGTCCAAAACTCCCTCAGACAACCTGCCAGCAGTCTAACACCTTTTCAGTGCGTCCTGGGGTACCAACCACCACTCTTTCCTTGGTCGGGTGAACCTTCTGATGTACCAGCAGTGGACCACTGGTTCCAGGAGAGCGAGAGGGTCTGCGAACAAGCTCATCGTCAACTTCAAGGAGCCGTATGCAGACAACAACAAGCAGTCGATCTGCACCAATCTCCCAACCCCGACTATCAACCTGGCCAGAAGGTATGGCTCTTCACCAAACACCTGCATCTGTGACAGGCCTCCAGAAAACTTGGTCCAAGGTTCGTTGGCCCCTTTCCCATAATAAGACAAATCAACCCAGTCATCCACTCCTTGGCACTTCCACCTGAGTACCGTATACTACTTTCCACGTCTCGCAACTTAAACCTTTTTATAAACCCTCTCCTATGTCCACAGATCCTGCCGAGCCTAGACCTTTCCTTCACTCCCTCTACCGTGCACGCATTCTCTTATGTTTGACACCCTGTTGTGACCATCCTCTTAATAAATCCTGTGAGCTATTATACTATCTAATGTGTGGTACTCTTCTGTAACACCTACTGGATCCTGGCGTAAGCTCTGCTATGACTAGTCTGATCCAGTGGAGTCATCATTTGGAATTGTGGCTTGTCTGTTTATACTCGCATGTCCAGTAAATGATCGATTATGTAAACTCTGTTTATCCAGTTTTATTTGCCTTTTCAAATAATCAGAGGTACCTCAAGCTCACAAATATAAAGCCCTTATTTTCGGCACTCCACCATACATAACAAACTATTTTCACTAACTAATTAAAAGGCATGTGTTTCATTATAGTCTTGCTCATATTCCTCAGCTCCTCCTCTGATTGGACTAGATTGTAGCCCAATAAGGCTAAAGTATTATTACACAGTCCTTGCACTGTCTTAACAACATCAAAAGATAGACTGAGTCTCCAGTTTTCAGTTCTGGATTTGGAGACTCTGGTGGTAGAGAACTTAAAATTTGTTGACAAACCGCTATTAGTGTTGTGAGAAATCCATCTAAGAACCTTAGGGTCTATATCCAAATCCAGGAATTTGTAGATCTCCTTGGCTTTCTCTATAGGATTAAGTACTAGATCCTCATAACGCACTAGTAAATACCGTCCATGCAACCAGGCTGGCTTCTCCAGACCAGTATTCACTGAGTCCACCATGTCTTGGCATGTTTCAGCCATAGGGGTCAAATCTACAAAATGTGGTTTCCTGCCCGTGTCATTCCAGACT
Organism: Pseudolaguvia tuberculata; assembly: GCA_026260255.1. NCBI lineage: Eukaryota > Metazoa > Chordata > Actinopteri > Siluriformes > Sisoridae > Pseudolaguvia > Pseudolaguvia tuberculata. Next base: position 15,054 of record JAOTRA010034153.1, on the reverse strand, counting down.
TTCCAGGCAGTGTACTCACTAAACACAGCCATGCGTGATGCCAAAATTGCTCTCGGGTCTCTGACTAGATGAATAATCCTCATGTCCAATCGTGGGTCCTCTGTTATGAAGCGAAGGTGACTGATTTTTGGGATGCGTACCGTCTTGATAGACACATGGCTTCTTGACTGGCAAGCCACTAAGGCTAAGGTAAGGTTTAGACTTGCTTGGCATTTGCTCAGACACCATTCCTCATCTGGATGCCCTTCTATAGTCTCTTTGTTATCATTTTGACAGACAGGTGGTGTACAGAGAGCATGGCTGGCAGTCCGACGAAAGAGTGAGGCTGTTAGATGATTTTGAGGCTCTGGCTGGATGTAGGCCTCCAGAGAATAAAGGTCACAAGAATATAGGTTGAAGAGGAGGTCTATGTTAACCACCTGCACAACTCTGTTTGAAGGTTCTTGTAGACACATACTGTAGTTGCAAAGAGCCAGTTTAACATGGTATAGTGGCTCAAATAGGTAAAATATACCTTGATGTTGGTTAAACAGCTGACCAGCAAAGGAAGAGCCACTGCGGGTTTTTGAAAAAATAAGTATGTGCTTCCGAGAATGGACAGTGGTATTGTTGGATGTCAATAGCTGATCTGGAAATAAAAAAGTCAGACAGTTAAATGATCTATAAGCTTATCCACAATACAGATCTCAGTCACAAGTATACGTACTTTCTATATTTTCTAATTAGTCACGTATATCTAGATATTAAAAATTCAATGTCAACAAAAATATATTTATTTATTTAAAACAAGATTCTGAACTACCAGAATTTTTTTTAAATATTTTTTTTAGTTTTTATTTGATTAATGCTTTGAGTAAAAAGTTTCTCTTTGTGAACTCAATGCTGCATCAAAATCCTATGCTTTTAGTAACTGAAGTCTGAAGCATGTATGCAAGTAGTCCAATTGGGGAGCGACACAGCACCGACAGGTGACATCAACAACCAGGATGCATAATTGGATGTATCCAACAACTCTTCGATCTACTTCACTTCTTTAGCACGTCTGTTTGCATGGTGTCGAAGTTTTGGTTTTACTATGTCCTAGATGCAAGGGTGAAGAGGTCTAGCCCAGGGCTACAGCTGGGGGCATATAATGGGGTTTTTACTTGTTAAAAGTATCATTTTGGTCCATCATTTTGAATCTAGCTTAGCGACTCAATAGGCAGGATGCTGAGCCAGAAAACCAGACAACCTCAAAGATGTAGATGGGGAAACCTGTCAAAGACCACATTTGGCTCAACTCTTTAGCGGCATCCACACAGCCTATAATCAATGCTATGACTTTCATCTATGCCTCTAAGCAGCACCTCAGACACATCAGTCAATCTCTGAATTAGACAGATTGAACACACACTCCAGTCTGTGGTCACTAGAAGTGTTTCCTTAGCATTTTGCCACAGCATCTCATTCTCTTATGAAATCATGGTTAGGCTAGTAATTCTGTGACATTTGAATGTGAGCTCTGAACAGTAGCATCTCAGTGGTTAGAATTTAATACTTAGAAGATGACTATTTAAAAACCTGTTAAAACAATGTTAAAACTAACGTTGAACCGATTAATCCACAGTCACTTCAGTTGTTACTGTTGTATCTTCGTTATATAGTTATTGTTTATTGTTAAATCAATGCACATCAAGTGAAATGAAGAAAAGAAGGCTTCAAGTAGGTATTGAGAAATAAAAAATTATACTTACCCTCCACTAAAAATGCACTTTTATGAACACCTAGTGTGTCTGTTCATGTCAAACACAGAGCTAAATGTGATATTATAACTCACCTTTCTCAGGGCATTTCTGGAACTGGCCAGAGTCCTGACATGATCTATGGTAAGATTGTGACTGATAAAGGATGAATATGTACTGCACCGTAAGAACACACATCAGCAACAGCACAAATTTCCATGGATACTTCATCGTCTTTTGCTCCTTCGTTTCTTCTTCTTTGGTTTGCCAGTGAGAATTGGTGGTTTAGTGTTTAAGGAGTTTGACTGATACTGGAAAGACCGGGGTTTGATTCTCACCTTCACCAAGCAACCAATGTGGTCCCTTGAGCAAGGCCCTTAACCCACAATTGCTCAGTTAGCATAGAAGAGATCAAATGTAAGTCGCTCTGGATAAATACTGTAAATGTAAAAGTAGTTAGTAAAATGTTAGCACAATGAATACTGTGTCTAACCATTCACAAGCTCCTGTTTCTGCTCACTCATAAACAGTTTTTATCGTTATTGTACACTAGTCATTCATCTTCTTCCTGCTTTTACCTAATTCTGGGTCATGGGGGTCGGCTGGAGTCCACATAGCGCAAGAGCCAGGGGTACACCCTGGGCAGACCCTTAACTCTTCCTGCTCCAGGGGTGCTGCACAATAGCTGACCCTATGCTTTGACTCTCAAATTATAAGATGGGATATACAAAGAAAAACATTATATACATATATAACTATATGTTGTACTATGTAAAATCATTTATGTGACAAATATAATTGGAATTGGAAATTACATTCATCACTAAGAATGAATGAATGAATTAGAGTACTAGTGTAGATAGGGTACATAAGCACACACATGCAACTTCTTCAACAGTTGAAACACTGAAGAAACACATTCATGCACACAATAGACAATAATACACAGATACACTTATTTATTTTATTTGGCAAACAATAGTTTCAATTTACTCTTGAAATGATTTCATTAATAACATTGTTCCCTTTTTTATATCAGTTCATTTTATCTGACTGTTGCTACCGTAATACCTGCTGATGGTCAAACTCTTAAAATTTGAAAATAGTTACACTTTTTCACATTGAAATTATGTTTTCATTAATAAAATATCATTAGATTACATGCTTATTTCATGATATTATAAGTCATTTACCAAAACCAAGGCCCACCAATTATCTGACTTCATCTGACAGGTTTGCTCATAGAGTGTGCGTGTGGTTGTTTGTCTGTGTGTGGCCCTGTGATGGACTGACGAACTGTCCAGGGCACGTACCTGCCTTTTGCACTATGTGTGCTGGGATAGGCTCCAGAAAACCTTGGTGGTTCACGAATTAGGGAATAAGCAGGTTAGAAGATGAATGAATGAACAAATGAAAGGTGTGCTACACGTATGTAGTAAATTTAGGAAAAAGCATATAAACTGAAATAGCAAATATTTTGAGCCCCACTATGGCCAATATTTAATTAAGTAAAAACCCAATTAAAGTACATAGTTTAATGCTGTTGCTTGCTATAACAATGTTTTAAAAAGGACAAATTAAATCTAATGTCCTTTGATCTTTTCATTATAGAATAATTAGTGCTGTTCATGCTATTTACAAAAAATAGAGAAATGTTAAGGACTATATTAAAGCATGAAAGCTAAGGAAAAATAAAAGGTACCTCATGCTTACCACTCTTTGACATCAACCGAAAAGCAGTCTGATCAGAAAGTTCTTCAGAAAGTCATCCTAAAACTTCAGGCAAAATTTTTTTTACCAATGTGGAAATGGGGCTAAGTGACTTAATTAATTAAACTGTAAGAACTGAAATGCAGGCCAATGGCAGCAGGTGCTCTGGACTGATGATTGAAAATTTCCACTATTTAACTGTAGTAGGAGGCAGTCTGTTTACTTAAGGGTTGGAGAGGGTTACAGTAGTGAATGTCAACAGTAATCCTGATGATTTGGCGCAAACAGAGAATAATCTCATTGTCATTTAAGTATTCATGGTTAGTATCGAAAGATATTTAATAAACCTACCTGACAAGTTTTTTTGAAAACTGTTTGCAGAGTACTTGTATGCAATGGGTGATCCCACTAAATATTGATTTAGTTGGATTTTTTTTTTACCTTCATTAATTTCCTTTTTATTTGGTCAATTTATAGAGATAAACTATTAACAACCTGTTCAGGTGGAATCCTTCCTGCCAATTTGTCCTTCAGAGAGCGCCATCAGACCCCCGTGAACCAGAGTTAAGGAATAAGTGGGCATAGAAGATGAATGCATTAATCAAAACTATTCATTCAAGCGCAGTGGTTAAGTTGTTAGACTGCAAATTGGAAGACAAGGGTTTAATTCCCAGCACCATCAAGTTGCCACTGCTGGGCTCCTGATCAAAGCTTTTAAGCTTTAATTGCTCAGTTGTATAAAAGAGATAATATGTAAGTGCATCTGCCAAATTCTGTGAATGTAGAGAATTTTTACGTAATTTTTTTTGTGAGGGTGGTGTGGTGGCTTAGGAATTTGGGACGGTTGCCTCACAGCAAGAAGGTCCCTGGTTCAATTCCTGATCAAGGGGTATTTTGTGACGAGTTTGCAAAGTTTCCCTGCACTTTTTCTGTCAGCACATTCCTCTCACATATTTTGTGTTTCTATGCTTTTTGGAGTTTCTTTGCTTTTTATTTATAATTGGAATTTCTGTATGGTAATGTCATCCATCTTAATATCAGGAAAACATAAAACATTTTTGATTCAGCTGGGAGAACCTTTAGCACCTACTTAAGTTAATTGCCATCAGATCTGTAACATGAATAGCTACAAAAGGGATGTCTTGGAGAGAAGTAAAGATGGACAGAGGCTGTCCAATATGTGAAGGAGTGCATAAGAAAAAATGGGTAAACTTAAAAATATACAGTGCAAAACATTATCAAAAGAAATCTCTTTGTGTAAGTGACCTAAAGGCTTTTGTTGGATGTCCGTGGTCTTTGGGCCCTCAGATGAAACTAATGTGATTCTGTGGTTGATGTTATTAAAAATACCTAGTAATACTTTCATAAAACATTGCCGGTAAACACAATTTATTTACTGCAGATTCCAACTAAAGCTCTATTATACAAAAAATAAGCCATATGCAAACATGATCCAGAATAGCCAGCATGTCCTGTGGGTCAAATCTTATTTACAATGGACATATTCAATATAATGACAGGCATAACATTTTAGTGGACAAATGTTTACATTTGTAACATTTTATAGTTTAAACATTTGTCTTTTAGTTTTTATGTATAAAATATCCAACCTTTTTTCAGCATTTTTCAACCGCAAATGTTTTTGTAACTTAACTTAACATTAGTCAATGTAATATTGAGCTTAAGAGTGAAAAGCAAAGAAAGAAAGAAGAAAGTAGACTTTGGTCACAGGAATAATCCTCATTCAAATAACATTTACCTTTAGAAGCTATTGCATTGTAAATACATCACTCTTTAAACAATATCAGCAAATATAAAAATAATATCTTCTATATCTGATTATTCCTTAATTCGAGGTCACAAAAGTCTGCAGATTATTCCAGCTCATTGAAAAAAGCAGGAGAGGGACACCTGGGTTAGTCCATAACAGGGCCACACACACTCGTTCATGTAGGCATTTTAGAATCACCAATCAGCCTCATTTTAAAACGGACTGGTTCAAAGTGTTCTATGGCCACTGTTCTATGGTCGACGAGTCCATTTTTGTTGTAAATCATGGATTCTTGTCCTCCAAGCTAAAGAGAAGGGAGACTGATCAGTGATCAGTTCAAAAGCGAGTAGAAGAGTGTATGTCGGGCATAAATGCATATGGTATGTTTTGGTAAGCACCATAAATTCTGAACGATTTGTAAAAGTTTTAGAGTAATATCTGCTACCTTAAAACAAAGTCATTTAGTTTTTCTTTTAAATGTAGTATATTTATAAAATTCCAACATTTTTCAGCATTTATTAACCACAAATGTTTTTGTAATTTAACAATTATCTCATTAATCACTGGCCTTAAGAGGGAAAAGCAAAGAAAGAAAAAAAGAGAGTGGTCATAGGAATAATCCTCATGTAAATAACATAAGTTATATTTTTATAAGCTATCGGATTGTAAATACAGCACTCTTTAAACAAAATCAGCAAATATAAAAAGCTAATTTTTTAATGATAATTTTCTAAATGTATTATTGCTGGTTATATACTGTAGATCTTATTTGTTAGTCTAACAATGCAAAATGGAGATGCAACAGAAGTACTGTACTGTATGTATCTAATCCCTGCCCTTAAAACTTATTTATCTACTTCTGTGTTGAGTTGTTTCCATCTGGTTTAGCCTAAGGTTTTTTGCATCTGATATATTATTTTGATTCATTCATCTTTTATATACAGTTATTCCATAATTCAGGGAAATGAAAGGAGTTAAAAATACTTTGTCTCATGGTTTTCCACCATTTCAGCATATAACGACATATATACTTTGTATACATACTTAAGAATACAGACAGTAGTAGTTTGCAGGGGCGTTATAAAACAGACCTTGGGGCCCTCAAAATACATGGGCCCATAACCCCTCTTCCTTTCGCTGATGCCTCTGGCAGTATGTTATCCATGTACAGTTATTCCTATTCTTAGGATTTGAACTACTCACCTTGCATACTTGTTTATTCATACTGTTTATTCAATAGAAAGTATGTGTTTTGTGCTTTGTGATAACATATTTGGGAATAATCCTTTGACCTGTTACGGGAGAGTATTACACGTGAATCAAGATGACAGTTCACAGGATTCATTTGAAGGTAGGCACACAACAGGATATCACACAGAAGGGGCTGAGTTCTAGTAGAACAGACAAGACGGGATCAAGGGCTTGAACGGTGACTGTTAGAGAGCTTGTTTATAAGTCCTGCTTGCTAAAACCCAATCAGGGTTTAATTCTCCTGGAGGATGAGTGCAACAAGGAAAGAGTAAGGGTTAGGACAGGAGACAACAGGCTGGGCGGGCTAGGACAGACTCTTCTGGAAATTCTGGAAACAACAAAGAAACATGTTAGTAGCATCGGTTAAAGCGTGGCGATAATATGTCTGTTCGTGTTTAAACGAGCCTGGACACTGACTGAACTTAAGAGAGAGTTTAAATAGTGGAGTAGATGAAGGGAAAAATGAGGAACAGGTGAGAATGATTAGAACTCACGAGAGAGGGAACGTGGTGTCGAGTGTGTGCTAGAACCTGCTTGATCCATGACAGTACCCCCCTCCCTACGGCCCGCTCCTGAGGGCCGAAAGAAGCAATGCTGTGGTCGTCTACCGCGTCCTCGCAGTGCTGGAGCTTCTGGGTTGGCTAGATAAAAGTCCTAAATTAGTTGTGGGTTTAAAATATCTTCCTTAGCCACCCAGGACTGCTCTTCTGGTCCATACCCCTCCCAGTCCACTAGGTATTGCAACTTACCACCACGGCGTCAGGCCAACAAGATCTCCTTGACCTTGTGGATGGCATCTTCTTCAACCAAAAGTAATAAGGGGGTTTCTTCTGGGGCAGGTTCTCTGGAAACAAGAATGGGTTTGTAAAAAGGCTTTTTCTCTGTCTGACCGTTGATTTTGGGGTGGTACCCAGAGGAAAGCCTAACTGTAACTCCTAGGAGGGATAAGAAGTTTCTCCAGACCCACGAGATAAATTGGGGTCCCTGGTCTGACACTATGTCCTCCGGGATGCTGAAGTATCTAAACACATGGTTAAAGAGCAACTCTGCGGTTTCCATGGCAGTGGGCAGCTTTCAGAGGGGTAGCAAATGACAGGATTTAGAGAATCTGTCCACAATGACAAGGATGACTGGGTTACTTCTTGAGACTGGTTGGTCGGTCATGAGACTGACCGACTCTTGAGACTGGTTGGCTTTGGGGTCTGGGGACATATTGTTTATTAACTGGGCAAGCTGGCGGAGTTGACGGAGGAGGGACAGTAGTGCACCATTTGATGGAGCTTAGGATTATCGAAGGGGGAAGCAAGGGTTCATCTTTATCCTCAGCATGCTGATGAGAAAGGGCATCAGCAAGGGTGTTCTTGGAGCCAGGGTGGTAGGACATGGAGAAATTGAATAGTGTAAAGAAAAGGGCCCATAGGGCCTGTCATGGGTTTAGTCATTTTGTTTCTCTCAGATATTGCAAGTTCTTGTGGTCAGTGACTGTAAATGGGTGCTTGGCTCCCTCCAACCAGTGGCGCCACTCCTTCAACGCCAACTTGATGGCCAGTAGTTCTCGGTTTCCTATATCATAATTCTGCTCAGCTGGGCTAAATTTCTTGGAGAAGTAAGCACATGGATGTGGTGCATCTGAACCGCCCTGGTGCTGAGAAAGCACCGCCCCTGCTCCTACAGATAAGGCGTCCACCTCCACGATGAAAGGCCACTCAGGATCAGGGTGAGTGATGATGGGTGTATAGGTAAAGGAGGTTTTGAGCTGTAGAAAAGCTTCACATCCTCTTTGAGTCCACTTCAGGACAGAGGGTTTAATGTTTAAGCAGACAGTTTAAGGGAGAGGCAACCAGACTGAAGTTCATTTTTTATATAAACAGATTCAGCCCATTGTAATGCGGGCCCGGATAGTAGAGATATTATATACGCGATTTTGGAAATATTGTTTGGGAATACGTTGGGCTGCATGGCGAACGTAAGTGAGCACTGTAATAAAAAACCATTACACTCCTCCATCTTGCCTGAGAATGAGGGTGGCCGAGCCATGGGACTGAAAGTCGGATGTGTGTGAGCGTTGTCATTAGAAGCAAGTGGTGGATTGGATATGGGAGGTGAAGGAGACGAGGGCTGGAACACTCTCCGAGTCTGTTCAACAAGGGCATCGATCGGATCCCTTTCAGTCATCCTATATAGCGATTAGTAGGTCCAGGCTTCGGTTACGGGAGAGTGAATCAAGATGACAGTTCACAGGATTTATTTGAAAGTAGGCACACAACAGGATATCACACAGAAGGGGCATATTTTTAGTAGAACAGACAAGACGGGATCAAGGGCGTGAACGGTGACTGTGTGAGAGCAAGCGTGTTTATCAGTCCTGCTCGCTGAGACACGATCGGTGTTTAATTCTCCTGGAGGATGAGTGCACCAAGGAGATAGTGAGAGATAGGACAGGAGACAACAGGCTGGACGGCGCTAGGACAGACTATTCTGGGAATTCTGGAAACAACAAAGAAACAGGTTAGTAGCTTCGGTTAAAGCAGGGTGATAATATGTCCTTTTGTGTTTAAAGCCTGGACACTGACTGAACTTAAGAGAAGGTTTAAATAGTGGAGTAGATGAAGGGGAAAACGAGGAACAGGTAAGAGTGATTAGAACTCAGGAGAGAGGGGGCGTGGTGTTGAGTGTGTGCTAAAACCTGCCTGATCCATGACATGACCGCAGAGTGTTAGAATTTTCATAAACTGTTTGATTTATTGTTAACAATACAAGTGGAGTTTATGTCAGCATGGCGTATTTATAATGCAATGTAGCGTAATGAAGTTTTCATCATTTCTCCAGATATTTTCCAAACAACATGAAATGTTGATATATACACACACACATTATTTTGGAATATATATTATCCAGATAACTTGAATAACTGGCTAATTTACTTTTAGTGAGTAATGTTCATTTTAGTTTTGGTCTAGTGACTTATTGCTGAGCTTTCTGCATTTTCCGTAGCTGTTTATGCTGTACTCTTTCCCTTACTGTTATGCAATATCACTGTACACAATGTGCTAATCATATTCATTTATTTATTCATATATTCAAACTCACTTATTCCCTAATTCGGGGTCACAGGTTCTATTGAGGTTTAGTCAATATAACAACAATAATATCAACCTGTTAATGTTGTGGTATGAGTATTTACAAATAATAATAATCATTTGCAGAAGGTAAATACGTCTAATAGAACTATAATTACCCGTTGGTACTTGGTAGTAGAAAGTTTTAGGTATCTCATCAAATAACCAGATATCATTCTGAACAACAGATAGTGATGATCCTGTCAGTTTAGTTAAAGACATTGAGTGTTTTCATATTTGCATAAACCTAGTGATCGCAGACTGCTGTGTGAGCATCGAATGTAAGTTTTCCTCTGATTAGTTAAAGTGTCCATAATTTTCAAAGCTGTTTGATCGTTGAAGTGTTTATATCAGTGTCAAAGAGCATTTGTCAAGGTTGATTAAGTGCTGGATCCTTACAATTATGTGAGGTTGAAAAGACGTTCAAGAGTTTAGCTCAAGTCACGTAGAGGTGCACCCCAAAATGCCATGTTAATTCTAAGAAAATATGCTTTGAAACCATCTCTCTTCCTTACAGGCAACCATGCTAACAACTATGCCACTGCGCCGCCCTCCCTCACAAACTAATTAAAAGCCATTTTAAAGTGTGGTCCATTCTAAACTATTGCTAATATTGCCCAGCTCTTCCTTGATTGCACCAGTTTGCAGCCCAATAAGTCATAGACGTTGCACTGTCTTAACCATATCAAAGGACAGATTGTGTCTCCAGCTTTTGGTGGAGAACTTTACATTAAGTGACAAGCTAGAGTTTTCTACATATATTTTTGTACATTTTGAATAATATTATAATCCATCATAGATGTCAATCACAATTTCTTTCAGAAACAGCATGATATGCACACCAATCTTTCATTGTGTGTGAATCAAACATAGGGCACTATGCCATCTCACACACTCACATATAATCCATTCTGGACCATGTTTACATTTTCTTCTTCACACTTTTAAACTCATATTGTAATTTCTTAAATCAATAAAATAATTTTAAATTAACTATATAATTGGGAGTGTGACGAGGTGACGTAAGTCGCCTCACAACAAGAAGGTCCCGGGTTCGATTCCTGGGCCTTGGATCTTTTTGTGCGCAGTTTGCATGTTTTTCCAACGCTTGCGGTTTTATTTAGGATATTACTTATAATAAAATGACATACAATTGAAGTATAAAAAGGGACTCATGAATGTTAAATGATAGTCATTAATTTCTTTTGTTCATAAAGTTCATTGTCCTGTCTGAACTCATGGTTAGGAGACACCCTGGGTGGGACCATTTCACAGTAAACTGCCTTCCACAAATTTCACCACATGATTTATACCTGAACTAACTCCATTAGTTACTGATATACACATTAACAATCAACAGTTATAAGGCCTTTGACATGGTACCACAAAAAATAAATCATTAATTTATTATTTTTCTTACCCTCTTTATTCGCTAATTCGGGGTAAGGTGGTCTGCTGTTGCGTATCCCAGTGCACATGGAGCGAGAGGCAGGAGTACACTCTGGAGAGTTTGCCAGTCCATTGCCACACAGACAAACAACCATTCACACACACATTCACTCCTATGAATGAAAATTACTCATTACTTCTTTTTTGTTTCATTATTTTATTTAAATTCTACTCACTAGTTATTGTGTATCATGACTAGTAATATAAATTAATAATGTAAATTATGACAAGTAATTTTAATAAAAAGTAGTCAATGAACCCTACAGGCTGCTACTCAAATTCAGCATTGTGCCACACTGCTTTGCATTAGTTTGTAGATGCCCTGCAAAAGATGTATGAAAACAAATGATGAACGTGTTAAATCCATGTGACTAAACACAATACTAAATACAATATATAACTACTGTTAAAATGGGTGTGGTGTTTGCATGTTCTTCTGGTTCTGGTATGGGTTTACTCCCACAGTCCAAAAACATTGATGGCGATTGGTGATTGTAAATTGCCCAAAGGAGTGAGTAAGTGTGTACGTGGCCATGTGATTGACTGCCGACATGCTGACTTTTATATCACCGTTTTAGAGACATCTGTGATATACTCCAGCAGACCCCAAAATAGGAAATAATTTGGTATAGAATGTAACTGAATGAATGAATGAATGAGTGAATGAATGAATGAATGAATGCATAAATTCATTAATGAATGGTACATATCAGAACATTATTCTGTAGAACTATTCAGAATTTATTCTGTTTAATATGTACAGTAGATACCGGTAAATGTCATTAAAAGAAACCAAGTATTTGCACTGGCATGTTATTGGCATGTTATTATAAAAAGTATACTCAAGCCAAAATTTTCCCAGCACCTTTTGTCTATTCTGCTATGTAACCTGTTAACACTCATAGGTGCTTTCCAACATCATCGTTACAGTAACTTTCACTGCTCATTTTCTTGTTTTGCCTGTTCTATGATTGTGCAGCAGAACCCGAGGAAACACCAAGTAAATATGTTGATAACATGCAGAAACATTAATGTAAAATATAGAATATGAAATTACATTAAGTGTTAAGCTGCATGTATTTACAAGGACATGAGTGGTGCAGATACAGCAGGGTTTCTTTTCTGATCTCTGGGCTCAGTCCTCCTTGAATACAAGATTCTTCTCCCTGATCTCATTTTCAGCACACATAAAACGATCAGTCCTATTATCAATATGCAAAGAACACCTCCAATTACAGCATAAGTAACTGGGCTAGACTCAGACTTGGTTTTGGGATTTGGACTATGGTCCTCGTTTGAGTGTCTAAGGTCCTCGGAGTGAATCTTCAACTTAGTCACTCTTTTAGTGATGCATATTTCTGTATTATCGTCCTCGTCTACCCACTCATAAACTATATCACTGTCATTTTCATTTTCTTCAATAACATTTCCTAACAACTCATTAATATCCCCCTCTACTGTATCCACCAATGCTACACACCAATAGGTTCCACTGTCCTTCTCATTCACTTCATTGATTATAAGGGAAGCATTTGAATCTATATGAGTTCTGTCCATTATATCAGCAGGTAAATTTATAGACGGATCCTCCGAGTCATAGATCAGTTGCATTTCTGTAGGATATCTTTGCCTGTACCACAGGATGTTAACAGATTCGTCTTTAGTCAAAATACAAGCCATGATAACCTTTTCACCACTGTTTACCTGGACATTATTTAATACAAGCTCGGAGCAAACAGTAATGTAGTATTCAGATGCAATAATTTGTGAGAAACATTCATACTCCCCAGAGTGATTGACTGTAACAGAGGGTATAACTAGTATCGTATCCCCATTTCCTTCACTGTTGGATGTAAACATATCATTTAGTGCTGTGGTTGCATTAACTTTTCCAAAAGGTGTTTTCCAGTGATTTTGGAGCTGAGTCTGTTCTGACAGATGTTCCGAAGTACATGAAAGCATTGCTTTCTCTCCGACAGCATAATAAACAGACTGCATCTCTGGCTTATTGGTTTCTGGAAGATGTATGTTCTTGAAGTGCTTACATTGACCCCTCTTCAAAACAAGGCAGAAGAAGTTCTGGTTGTGCTCCAGGTCAGCTGCTGAGATATAAAGTGAAAAGCCTTTATTCTGTACTTCCAGACCGATGTTCAATTCCTCCTCAGTAACTTCCAGAGACTTTTCTGTATCTAAAAATAAAGTTGTTTTGTATCCAGGGTACACTTCTCTGAACCATTTGATACTTGTATTGTCATGTTCAGAGTAACTGATGTTACACTCTAGCACTGCGCTTCCATTTTGTAAAAAAAGTTCTTGAGATGGGATCTCTTTATCACACATGTATAAGTAGTTTATATGAAGGTTAGTACGATTTCCATCAACCCAGCATTCTCTTAAGTATAGTCCTGAATCAGATAGCTTGAGATCCAAAAGTTGAAAACCAAGTAGCTCATGCTGATTGTCGGAAGTGTATACCCGGTTCTTGTAATCAGCAGGAGTTGAGAATGAGTCTGAGGAGTTCCACAATAGAAGCTTTTCTCCCTTATTTATTTTGTAGACTGCAATATAGTCCACTCCAAAACAGAAACCCATCTCCAGGTTTTCTCCTACTGCTTTAAAGATGGGCTCTGGGTCCTCCATGGCCAGAGTTTTAGCCAACATCAAAACCAGTAGTAATCCGTATTTAGGCATCCTGTGCAATGCCGGTTGTCTATGAACCGACTGAGCTTTCTAAAACACTTGGCTTCACACAGTCACAGTATCTTCTGAGTAACTTGTTTGGAATTAAGTTCCACCCATTTCATGGTGAACTTATTTCCCTTTAGAGTTTCTCTATGATCCTGTTTTTTATTTCTCATTGTTCACTGTTGTTGAGGATATGTGTTCCAAAGAATGTGAAAATAATTTGTTAGTTGTATTGGAGTCCTGTCATTCGATTCACATGTGTTATAGTTTTATAACTTTGTATTTTCTATGAATAAAAACAGACAGATTGCATGTCAGTGTGTGGTTGGACAGGTTTAGTGTTTTTCAGATGCAGGTGCATGTATATGCGTGTGTGAGTGTGTGCGCCTGGGTGAATATGAAAATGTGTGAAAGGGACATGCTGGAATGTGCAAGGAAGTCCACAAAAGGAAAAATGTACAACCTAAAGAAGAAATTCAATAAAGTCAACAATAAGGCCAACATGTTCATGTGGAATAGTCCACATAATCCAAATAATCAGATAGAATAATAAAAATACATTTTAGCTTTATGCAGAATAAACAGTTTGTTAAACACAATGATATTAATACTGACAAGCTCAAAAACTCAGTTACCAAAAATTGTTTACAGAACTGTTATATAAACGCAATAGCACACTAGCAATTGTACAGTTATACTAAATGATGTCATGGCTGGGATTAGCTATAACATGCTTCTCATGGCTTTGTGCTTGGGCTGAGTTACAGTTGTGCTGGTATTTGGCATAACTGGATTCTTTTGTGTGTGCTATTGCTTATTTATTGCTTAAGAAATGCCAAAAACCTTTAGCTAACCTTTAGCTTAATGTGAATCAAATTTACAGTGTTTTACTATGAACAAATGTTTAATAAACTCTAAATAATATGAGTGAGTGTGAGTGTGTGTGGTTTTTCGTCTATGTGTGTGGTCCTGCGATGGATTGACAATCTGTCCAGGGTGTATCCCTGCCTCTCACCCTATGTGCGCTGGGATAGGCCTCAGACCTTGAATTAGGGAATAAGTGGGTTAGAAGATGAATTAATTAATAAATGAAATGCATAATAATAATAGGGGAGGTGACTTAAGCTTAGATCACTTGATTATTGATCCTTATTGTTCAGAATTTGTGAAGTTGTTTAAATTGTAAACAAATATATATATATATATAGACCTTTTTGTTGTATATTTTATATATATGTACTCATTTCACTGGAACTGTTTTCACTTACACATACACATATACATTAATTTCTGTTCAACCCAAATGAGAATGGGTTCCCTGTTGAGTCTGGTTCCTCTCAAGGTTTCT
>JAOTRA010033847.1:0-21904 GCA_026260255.1 Pseudolaguvia tuberculata | reverse complement strand
TTGAACTAACTGGTCCTCTTTCTGCCCTCGTGGACTCAGGCTCTGCGTTAAACTTGATGGATGTGGCTATGGCAAAATGGTTAAGGGTACCCGCTGAACCCTGCACTCCACCTCTGAGTATCACAGCAATTGACGTACGAGAGATTGGCACCACTATTAACCAAAAAACTGCTCCTCTTTTGCTCACAGTAGACACCACAATGCCTGTTTAAGCAATGTCCCTCCTTGCTACCTTGAACTTTCAGAGGTGTATAGCAAAGAAAGAGCAGCTAAACTGCCTCCTCATCGCGAGGCGGACTGTGCCATTCAACTCCTAGGCCAGTCTGCTCCACCCAAAAGCCGTATTTATCCGCTATCATGACCTGAACTGGAAGCTCTCGACAAATATGTTGCTGAAGCACTAGCTGCGGGCCACATTCGACCTTCGACTTCTCCAGTCGGAGCAGGGTTCTTCTTCATTACTAAGAAGGATGGTAGCCTTCGGCCGTGCATTGATTATCGAGGTCTCAATAACATCACGGTAAAGAACCACTACCCTTTGCCACTAGTGCCTGCAGCCCTGGAACAATTAAAGGAGGCGAAATATTTACTAAGCTAGACTTGAGAAGCGCGTACAATCTCATTCGTATTAGAAAGGGAGATGAGTGGAAGACGGCCTTCGTTACCCCTAAGGGGCACTATGAGTATTTGGTGATGCCATATGGACTGTGTAATGCACCAGCCGTCTTCCAGTCGTTTATTAATGATGTGCTGTGTGAATTCCTAAACGTCTATGCCATTGTTTACATTGATGACATCTTGATTTATTCGCAGACAAAGGAGCAGCATGAAGGGCATGTCAAGGCAGTCCTACGTCGCCTGTTGGAGAATGAGCTCTATGTCAAGGCGGAGAAGTGCCAATTTCATACTCGAGAGGTACGTTGTCAACACCTCAGGTGTTTCAAAGGAATCTAGCAGGGTGGAGGCGGTGAGAGCTTGGCCCACGCCTCACTCAATCAAGGAGTTGCAGCGTCTTCTGGGGTTTGCCAACTTCTACAGGCGATTTATTCGTAACTTCAGTCTCACTGCAGCCCCGTTAACATCCCTGTTGAAGGGTTCACACACCAAATTGCTCTGGAATGAGTCTGCAGCAAAGGCGTTTGACACAATTAAGTATAAATTCACCTCTGCACCCCTACTCGTAAACCCAGATCCCTCTATTCTGTTTGTGGTGGAAGTAGACGCCAGTGACTGTGGAGTCAGGGCTGTGCTATCTCAGGCTCACGGCTCGCCTCCTAAGCTTCATCCCTGTGCATTTTTCTCGCGAAAGCTCACACCGGCGGAGAAAAATTATGATGTAGGCAACAAGGAGTTGTTGGCCGTAAAGGAGGCACTGTTAGAATGGCATCACTGGTTGGAGGGTAGTGCGCATCCATTTACTGTATTTACGGACCATAAGAACCTGGAGTATATGAAGGGGGCTCACTGGTTGAACGTACGTCAAGCGCGCTGGGCTTTATTCTTCACTCGCTTTTGATTTGTCATTTCTTACAGGCCCGGTTCAAAGAACAGAATAGGGGATGCCCTCTCCAGGAGATTCGACCAATATGAACAAAGTGAAAAGCCCAAGCCGATACTTGGTCCTGGCATTATAGTGGCCCCGGTGCTGTGGGACCTGACTACAGAGATCAGAGAGGCTAACATCCGCAACACTCCACCCTCAAGCGTTCCTCCGGGTAAGACATATGTTCACACTGACCTGAGACACCGGCTAATTACTTGGGTTCACACCTCTTTAGGAGCAGGGCATCCTGGCGTACGAAGGAATCTGGAGCTGCTGCAAGAGCGCTACTGGTGGCCTCGCATGGGAGACGAAGTGCGCACGTGCGTATGTTCTTGTCCAGTGTGTGCACAAGCCAATACTTCCAGGCATCTTCCTGAGGGCCTCCTACACCCCCTGCCGTCTCCGCAACGCCAGTGGTCGCATATTGCTATCAACTTTGTCACTGACCTACTGGCCTCAAATGGCCACACTACAATCCTGACCATGATTAACCGGTTTTCTAAAGCTTGCCGGCTCATCCCGCTACAAGGTATGCCCACTGCTACTGAGACTGCTAACCAGCTCTTTAATCATGTGTTCAGGATCTATGGGCTTCCAGAGGATATTGTTTCCGACCGAGGTCCCCAGTTCACCTCCAAAGTTTGGAAACAGTTTTGCAAGCGCCTGGATATTAATGTGAGCCTGACGTCGGGGTACCACCCACAGTCGAACGGTCAGGCAGAGCGCTTGAACCAGGAATTGAGCCAGTATCTGCGCTCGTACTGCTCCAGGGAGCAGCATTGGTGGAGCGAGTTCCTGCCATGGGCAGAATATGCGCAAAATTCTCTTCGTCACTCATCCACTAACCTAACCCCATTTCAGTGTGTTCTAGGGTACCAGCCTCCCCTATTCCCATGGACTGGAGAGCCATCTAATGTGCCGTCTGTGGAGGACTGGTAACAGCACAGTGCGCGGGCATGGGAGGAAGCTCATGTGCGGCTTGGCAGGGCTAATAGTGCTCAAAAGAAACAGTCCGATAGGCGAAGGAGGCCTGCTCCCACATACTTACCTGGTCAACGAGTATGGTTGTCCACGCAGCATCTCCGCCTCAAGTTGCCATGCAGAAAACTGAGCCTGAAGTTCATTGGTCCTTTTAAGATCATCAGTCAAATCAATGAGGTAACTTACAAATTGCAGCTACCTGCCCACATGCGCATTCACCCCGTGTTTCATGTTTCTCTCCTCAAGCCCTACGTGCCAAAACAGGGGCCCAACTTCTCCCAGCCTGTCACCCCTGCTCCCATTGAATTGGAGGATGGATTGGCGTACTCGGTACGGGAGATCATTAGCTCCAGCCGACGCCGTGGGGCCCTCCAATATCTTGTGGACTGGGAGGGCTACGGGCCAGAGGAACAGTCGTGGGTACACGCTTCATCCTTGATCCTTCGTTACTGCAAGAATTCCACGCACGCCATCCGACCAACCCAGGTCCACGCCCGAGGGGGCGTCCTAGAAGAACGCATGGAGGCGTTTCTGAGGGGGGGGATAATGTAAGAACTGTGCCTTTGGAGGACCGCCTGCAGAGGGCGCTCTCGCCCAAATTCTAGTGTTCATTCCTGATGGCGGCCATTTTGGGCAGGGTACGCCTATATAAGCAGGTGGCATCCAATAGCTCGTTGCAAAGTATTGGTGCCCTAGGCCTTGCTAAGCATTTTGATTCTATGTATTTTCTGACTTTGAGATTTTTGACCTTACCTGAATATTTGACTACTCTTTGGATTGCCCCGTTTGGATTGTTTGCCTTCCCTATTCCCTTCCCAAATAAACTACTGATATTACTGCATTCATGGATTCTTCCTTGCCTACTGCCAGCTCGTTACAATAAGACAATAAATGCTAGCCAAGGATCAATTGAAACAACACATACATACAACGAACCAAGCGTGCTGCTGGGAGGCAAAGATATAACAAATCATCACATATGTGCATTAAGTCTATTGACAACAGTGTATAAAGGCAAGAAGATTCCTGTTAATTATTCAACATTAATTTTATACACTGTCAAA
Source organism: Pseudolaguvia tuberculata (assembly GCA_026260255.1). NCBI lineage: Eukaryota > Metazoa > Chordata > Actinopteri > Siluriformes > Sisoridae > Pseudolaguvia > Pseudolaguvia tuberculata. The sequence goes on along the minus strand of JAOTRA010033847.1, from coordinate 18,316 downwards.
TACAAGGGACAACCTATGTCCGTGCCACCATCAGTTGCAAAAACAGGGTGGTATCATATTGATGCATGGCTTAATAGAGCAACATGAGCCTCAGATAGGCTAGGGACAGATTATGTAATGACACTAGAAATTCAGACACCAGAATCAAGCAAACAAAATGATAACAAAATTAAGACTAAACATGTAATAGTGACAGGACATCCAATGAATGACACTTGTAAGACCATCAAGCAAACAAAATGATGACAAAATTAAGACTAAACATGTAATAGTGACAGGACATCCAATGAATGACACTTGTAAGACCATTCCTATGGAACTTTGAGGTAGAAAACAACAAAACATTTCAAAATACAATTTACAACAAACAATTTAATGTAACAATGTACCCATCACAATGGCAAGAAGGGAAAGGTGTGCAACAAATTATAAAGGATTTTTGGGCTAAATGTACTCCTGAAAATGGAGGTGTATATAAACCATTGACAAAATTACTGAAATGGAGAGACAACTGACTTACTTCTGAGATTTTTACTTCTGTCATTTTAATGAATGTCACCTCAATTGGTCTCCACAATGCAGAAAGCAGCACAGATAGATATCAAACCTTTATATGAAATGGTTACATGGTTCCGCACAAATAACTAAAGACTGCACATGTGTAGTGATCATAGCCCTCTAAGGGTAATGCCAACGCGTGGCATAAAATAATGTAGCAGCCCATCATTTGATATTGATAACTTATGCCCAGCATTTTGCCTTTTAGGATCAGTTGCCAAGTCTCATGGGGCACAATGGATCAAAAACTATATTTCAGCATGCATATTTCAACCAGCTAGCACACAAAACAATGAAAACATCCACGTTCAAAAACAACCAGGTCAGACCTTTCCCTTATGCATCCAATCCCAAGTAAATAGGTTTGTAGGATCTCTCCCTAATGAAGCTTGCAAAGAAATGTTGGCAAAGAAATAGTTAGCAATTTTCTTTGTTAAATCAAAATTTAATACTACCAAAGTTGAATGTCGTTCATCTAGACTAACCAGATTACTTATACCAAGTCTAAGAGCAGGTACACTGCCCATAGCAGATGTATTTTGGTATTGTGTGGATAAAGTAGTAATGCAAGTACTCCCACCCCTTTTGCATGGGACATGTGCTCCAGCAATTCTGGAAGGAAGGCTTACTGTATTCCCAATAAATGAAGAGAAAATTGCATCATTATTGACACCATTAACCAACATTCGCCTTAAACCTTACATATAATCTTACATAGAATAAGTATTTTTAAACCAGGCAAAAACACTGCAATTGAAAAATGGGGACCAGACCCTAATATGGAGAGGCATACCACTAGTCACTACTTTATTTCTAACATGTCCAGGTAGCACACAATATTAAATGGATTAACGTTATATGGTACAACAGCGCTTCATTAATCATACAATAGCTGCATTAGACCTAATCTCAGGACAGCTACATGCCACTACCATGATGACAGTTCAAAATAGTTTTGCATTAGATATGACGCTTGGACCAGAACAATTTTGCCAGATGTTCTAGGAGGACTGTTGTACTATAGTTCCACTTAATACAGGTCCAACTGGACCTATTGACCTACCATTGTAAAGGATGACAGCTCAAAGAGATGAGATGGTTAGAAACCATGCAGACAAAGACCCAAGTTGGTTTAACTGGCCTTTCTCCTCAAGTTGGATGGCAGGACTTGCTCAAATAGGGGCGACTATTCTAATAGCTCTTTTGGTAATTGCAGTTATATGTTGTTGTGGAATTTCATTGCTATGTGCTATAATTGTTAATACAACTCAGACAATATTTGGTCAATATGTTATTATGCATGTGACAAATCGAGACGTTTTAGACGTAGTGGAAGAAGAAATTCGTTGACAATTGAATTTAAATATAGCCTATTTGGAAGGCCATTTACATTAGGTAAAATGTAGAGAAACTACATCTGCTTCACATGACTCAACACTGGTGTCCGAAAATGCTCAGTTTTCTCTATATACACTCACTCACTTGACAAACTCATTTCCTCACATGGATTCATTTACCATTGCTATGCTGATAACACTTCTCTTTTTTCCTGATCACAGCTTCTTCCAGGATCTCAGTTTACCTGGCAGACATATCTTTATGGATGCCAGCCCACCAGCTTAAACTCAACTCTTGCAAAACCGAACTACTCTTCATCTAAGCTGACCAATTCCCCAATGTCTCCTTCAATTACTGCTTGCAACTTAAGCGTAACTGTGGACAATACTGCACCACCCTGTCTCCAATCTCTAATCAATCCTTGCATAGCACCACATTCCCTGAGATCTGCTAGAACTGTGTGCACCTTCTCTTAGGACTCAATGCCGTTCTGCCTTAAGACTTTTCTCTGGTCTAGCAGCATGATGGTCGAATGAACTTCCCATTAATGTCATAACAGCAGAGTTACTGGTTGTCTTCAAGAGACATCTAAAGACAAACCTTTTTAATTAAAGACATAGTACTTGAAACAAACAAACACATAAAAAAAATCCATGTTACTCATGACAGTTTTTGGAGTTTGTCACACTGTATTTTGTGATCGTATTTGTATCAGAATTGAAATGTAATTGTAAGGACTATGACTCCAGCAGACTGCCTGCAGAGGGCGGCCTCGCCCGAATTCTAGGGAACTACTACCTGGTGTTGCGTGGGCTTCCTATATAAGCAGGTGGCCTCCTGGAGTACTTTGCAAAGTATTGTTGCCCTAGGACTTACCGAGCGCTGTGTTACTAGATTTCTTGAATTTACCTTTTGGATTACTGACTATTGGATTTTACTTTGACTATTCTCTTTGGACTCTGATTTGGATTAGTTTGCCTTCCTTTATTTCCTCTTTCCTAATAAACATATTAAAGCGATCTTCTGCAGTATGGATTCATCTGATTATTCACAGACAGCACAGTTACAGAATACTTCGCCAGCTACGAATCCAGTGGAGATTCGGACTTTGGAGGACCTTTTAGCGGCATTGAATTCACAAGCTCAGACTATTCGGGTTTTACAGGAGCAGGTGAGCGCTTTGACCAAGCCCGCTGCCGCGCAGAACCTCTCACCTCCAGCTGCCCCTCTCAGCGCTTCTCCAGCCTCCTTGCCTGGCAAGTACAGTGGAGATCCGAACCAATGCCGAGGCTTCATCCACCAAAGTCATATGTTCTTCTTTGAGCAGTCCGCTCGATTTTCCTCTGAAAACAAAAAGTGCGCCTTCCTCATGTCTTTGTTCACAGAACGTGCGCTTGAGTGGGCTACTGCAGTGTGGGAATCTGATGAGCGCATACGAGCATCCAGTGACTACTTTATTTCCCAGTTGCGGGAAGGGTTCAAGCACCCAGCAGGAGGGCTCGATGTGTCTACTCGTCTGCTGCGCTTACGACAAGGTACTCAGTCTACTGCTGATTACGCTGTCTCTTTTTGCACGCTGGGGGCTCAAAGTGGGATGAATGACGTAGCACTAAAGGTTTTGTTTAAGGAGGGGCTCCGGCCACAGTTACAAGCCAAACTTATATGTCGCGGAGAGAATGACTCATACTCCGAATTTATTCAACGGGCAATTAGAGTAGACAATCTCATGCGTAATCACCCCTCTAATACGCCATCTGCACCCTCCACTATCGAGCCTTCTGTACCTCGAACCCTCATGGAGAGTGAGCCCATGCAGATTGGAGCACACAAACTCAATCGCGCTGAGAAGTCACGGCGCAAGCAACTCGGCCTGTGTTTGTACTGTGGACAGTCTGGAGACCTATGCCCTCAGTGTCCCGCGATATCAAGAAGATCGCCGCATTAAGTAAGTGCACCCATTCGGGCTGTCAGCATGAGCGCAAGTCTAACAGTTAAAGTGCGAATTCAAGTCTGTGACGTAACGCATGTGCTTTCTGCCCTTGCAACTGGCCAGAAAAATATGTGTGCCCACTGAATTCTGCACCCCACGTCTTTGCATAACCGCTGTAGATGGACATGAAATTGGAACAGCCATCACGGAGAAAACAAAAGCTCTCTCACTTACAGTAGGCAATGCCCATCATGAGAAGGCTGCCTTTTACATCACACACGCTCCCAAGACACCTTTCATTTTGGGGAACCCTTGGTTGTCCAGGCACATTCTTGTTATTTCGTGGAAGCAAGGGAAAATTGTTCAGTGGTCCCAGTGGTGTTAAAGGTTTCGTTTACATAACGTTCAAACGGTCAGCCGAGTTTAAACTGCGACAATGTGCCCAGACAACGTCCACTCATGTTACCGAGACTTAGCGGAGGTGAGCTGCCGCCGCACGGGGAGGTAGACTGCGGAATTCAGCTCTCTGAACACTCTACCCCCCGAAGAGCCGAGTCTACCCCCTGTCCAAACCAGAGATGGAGACCTTGGACAATTACATTGAGGAGGCTCTAGCAGCAGGGCACCTCCGACCTTCCTCTTCGCCTGCAGGGGCGGGGTTCTTCTTCATAACAAAGAAAGATGGAAGGTTGCATCCCTGCATAGACTACAGAAAGGTAAACAGTGTCACAGTAAAAAACCACTATCCTCTGCCATTGGTGCCCTCTGCCCTGGAACAGCTGAAGGACGCACGCCTATTCACCAAGTTAGATTTTGCGTAGCGCCTACAACCTGGTGAGAATTCGTGAGGGGAAGTCTGCCTTCGTTACCCCAAAAGGTCACTACGAGTATCTCGTCATGCCTTATGGTCTCTGTAATGCTCCAGCTGTATTCCAATCGTTCATCAATGATATTCTTTGCGATTTTTTGGGGTTTGCAAACTTCTATAGGCGCTTTATACGAAACTTCAGCCACACTGCCTCACCACTAACTTCCCTCCTTAAATGTAAACCTGCCAAGGTAAGATGGACGGAAGCCGCCACTAAGGCATTTGATATATTGAAACGCAAATTCACAACAGCACCAATGCTCAAGCACCCAGATCCTATGTTTCCTTTCGTAGTTGAGGTGGACGCCAGTAATTGCAGAATCGGGGCAGTGTTATCTCAGCAGCAAGGCTCTCCCCCTAAACTTCATCCCTGCGCCTTCTTCTCGCGGAAGCTCATGCCAGCCGAAGTCAACTATGATGTTGGCAATAAGGAGCTGTTGGCAGTCAAAGAGGCCTTGCTAGAGTGGCGTCACTGGTTGGAGGGCAGCTCACACCCGTTCACCGTGCTCACTGACCATAGAAATCTTGAGTACATAAAGGGGGCTCATCGACTAAACACCCGTCAAGCTCTCTGGGCGCTGTTTTTCACTCGATTTAACTGTACTGTTACCTACAGGCCGGGGTCGAAGAATGGCAAGGCCGATGCTCTCTCTCGCAGATACGACCCTGCCGAGCATGACGGCAGCATAAAGAGCATCCTCGACCCAAGCGTGGTGGTGGCCCAGTGCGGAGGGATTTAGCGGAGGAGATTCAAGAGGCCAGCGAACGCTTATCTCCACAGCGGGGTAAGACTTTTGTTCTACCTGAGTTTCATTGGCGATAAATGACTTGGGCTCACACCTCTCTTAGCACAGGACATCCTGGTACACAGAAGACAATGGAAGTGCTAAGTGACAAGTACTGGTGGCCACGTATGGCAGAGGAGATACGATCGTTCGTTCAATCCTGTGCGGCTTGTGCTCAGGCCAAAATGCCTCGTCATCTGCCTGAAGGTCTGCTGCATCCCCTGCCTATTCCTCAAAGGCCTTGGTCCCACCTGGCGTTGGATTTCCTCACTGACCTACCTCCCTCTAATGGGTACACCACGGTGCTCACGGTGGGAGACTGATTCTCTAAATCCTGCCACCTAATCCCTTTAAAGGGCTTTCTGTCTGCTGCCCAAACCACTAACCTTCCGTTCTGTAATGTTTTCAGGTTTTATGGACTTCCTGAGGACATTGTTTCTGACCGAGGCCCTCAGTTCACGTCAAGAGTCTGGGTTGAATTCTGCAAGCGTCTTGACATCAATGTGAGCCTCACCTCTGGATACCATCATCAGTCTATCAGGGCGAGCGCATGAATCAGGAGCTGGGGCGTTACCTCCAGACATATTGCGCAAGTGAGCAGCAGCGCTGGAGCGATTTCTTACCCTGTGCCGAGAACGCGCAAAACTCATCGTTAACACCGTTTCAGTGTGTTTTAGGTTACCAGCCTCCTCTATTTCTATGGACTGGGGAGCCATCCAGCGTTCAGTCGGTGGACGATTGGTATCAACCAGAACCACCAGCCTCCATCGAACTTTTCATGCCCGCCATCCTGTGCTCCCAGCACCTCGCCCCAAGGGGCACCCTAGAAGACCGCCAGGAGGCGTTTCTAGGGGCAGGGGTACTGTAAGGACTATGACTCCGGAGGACTGCCTGCAGAGGGCGCCCTCGCCCGAATTTTAGGGAACTACTTCCTGGTTGAGCAAATTGGGCGTGAGCTTGCTCAATTAAAAGTGCTCAACACAATCAACACAACTTCTTTCTATGACTTTATTTATTTTTTTATATTTTAAATGTAAATTTGCCTTCTGGGACAAGGAAAAGCTAACCGCTAACACAAACACCAGAAAAAGGGCCAAAGTTAAGAGCTTAAAGAGTCATGAATTATAAAAATAAAACATCACTCACACACACACAATGCTGTCAATCTTTGTTGTTGTTTTTTCTTCCTTTTTTTAACACATGGCAGACGAGTCATTAGTGTCTCAGGGTCCTGGAGCGATGAAGCGAGTGATGGAGCAAGTGATGGAGTGATCTTTAACTGGAACAGATTTTAGTTAGACCCTTTTCATAAGTGCCAATCTGAATGAGTGCATATAGTGGAGAGATGGAGAGGAATAATGATGAAGGAGAAGGGTGAGAGCCAGAGATAGAGAGAGAGGGAAAAGAGAGAGAGAGAGAGAGAGAGAGAGAGAGAGAGAGAGATGACTTGCTTATCACCAAACAAAAGCTCATTTTATATAAGACCACAATCATTTCATACCTACAGAGTAGAGAAGAGTAATGATGAAGGCACGAGAGAGACATGCTGCACAATTCCTGCGTTATTCTCCCTCTCTTAAAAATACACACATACACACACACACACACACAAACACACACACATTTAAAATACAGTCAGTCAAAATAAACACGCTCCCTCATCATACACGCTCACTCAACATAGACATTTACTCAATATACACACAATCACTCAACATAGACACTCAACAGACACATACCCAAACAATATACACACTAACTCAATATACACACACTCACTTAACATAGACACTCACTAATTATACACACTCACTCAATATAGACTTACCCATGTAACATAAAGTGAGTACAAGAACAGACCACCTTTAAATTTTTCACTCTGTTATATTGCAACCATTTGCTAAAATCATTTCAGTTCATTTTTTTCCCGATTACATTATTATTTTCCTCATTTCCCCCTCATCATTTTCCTCTTGTACACACGACACACCATATTTACAGAAAAACACAAAATTGTTGACATTTTCTGCTGAGTTATTAAAAAAATATCACATGGTCTTAAGTATTCAGTCCCTTTGCTGTGACACTCATATATTTAACTCTGTGCTGACCATTTCTTCTGATCATCCTTGAGATGGTTCTACATAAGCCGTTAGGGTTTCACAAGCCAGTGCATTATTAGTGCCGGTCCCAAGACTGGATAAATGGGAAGGGTTGCGTTAGGTAATTGTGGTTAAATTACCACACCAAATTAAATATGTGGATCACAATATGAATTTCATAGATCGGTTGAGGCCCAGGTTAACAACGACTGTCACAGGTATTGTTAGCCAACAGGGTACCAGTGGAAATAGTGATTCTGTTGGCCAGAGGAGGAGAAAGTGGAGGTTATAGTGGGTACTTTACATTTTGGTACTATTACTGGTAACGGGAGAGAGTTAGCTGAAATGATGAAGCGTAGAATGGTGGCTATGTGTCCAGGAGACCAGGTGGAAAAAGAGTAAGGCCAAGAAATATTGGAGGTGAATTTAAACTATTTTATCCTGGGGTAGATGGAAAGAGAAAAGGTGTAGGTGTAATCCTGAGGAAGGAGTACATTAAGAATGTGTTTGAAGTAAAATGATTTTCCGATGATGAAAATGAGGCTGGAAGTTGAGGGTGTAATGGTTAATATCATCAGTGCTTATGCGTTTGATTATGCTGATTGCACTTGAATAGGAAAGCTACACAACTGCCTATATAAGACTTTACAGCTCACGTTGCATGTCAGAGCAAATGAGAATCATGAGGTCAAAGGAACTGCCTGAAGAGCTCAGAGACAGGATTGTGGCAAGGTACAAATCTGGTCAAGGTTACAAAAATTCTTTAGTGCACAGTGGCCTCCATAATCCTTAAGTGAAAAACGTTTGGGACAGCCAGAATGAGGGGGAAGAGCCATGGTGAGAGAGGTAAATAAGAACCCAAAAAACTCTGTCGCAGAGATGCAGTTGAGAGATGGAAGAAGGTTGAAGAAGGTCAACCATCACTGCAGCCCTCTGCTTTATGTCAGAGTGGCCCGATGAAAACCTCTTCTCTGTGCAAGACAGATGGATGTCAGAGGATCCCCAAATCCAGGTGTGAAAAACTTGCATCTTTCACAAAAATACTCATGGCTGTATTAGATCAAAACTGTGCTTCTACTAAATACTGGGGTCTGAAAAGGGTCTAAATACTTAGATACCATGTGATCAAAAATCATCAAAAATGTCAACATGAGGTGATCATTAATGAGGGAAAAAATTTATTTTTAATGAGGGGAACATAAAGGGGGTCTGAATATATACACATCTACTTGTCATACACACCCACTAAACATACATTTTCCCATTCAATATACAGACTAATTTAATAAACACACATAAAATACATATTCTCTTTCAACATACACACAGTCAATATAAAAATAGATTCTTAGCATGCACACTCCCATTGAACATACACACACCCACTCAACATACAAACCCACTCAATACACTGTTTATAAGCAAAATTATGAGCAAATCTATAAGTGTGATGAACCAATAATTATAAAATAAAATATATATGTTAACAGGCGTAGCTCTAAAATTAAGAAATGAAATGGAGCTAAATATGATGAAGCAAAGTCATAAAATAGAGAATGTGTGCTATCAAAGATTTTAAAATATCACAGAAACATAACTTTGTGTTTCAAACAAATGAGCCTTTATAAAAATACAAAATATGTCACCAAGGACACATTGGTACGGAAAGGAAACATCTTTATTATAAAAGGCCCCACAATTAGTCAAGTGGAAGTGTGTGAGGGAAGTATGGAGTCATCATATGAAAATAGGGGTAGTTATAGTACAGGAAGAGGAGACACACTGTTAATTTCTGGGAAATGTCCCTAAAAGAGGAGAATAAATTAAGATAAAACTTATACATTTTTGGTGGACAAATGTTTAAAGTACAAAATTCGAAGAAAATCTGCAATAAGCCAAGTGGGGAAAAAATCATGGGGAGGAGAGGTTTTATATAGATGCCATCAATGTTCTGCCATATAGAAAATTACCCCACAGTAAAACTACAAAATTACATCACGATACAACCTATATCCTGAGATGGACTGGCGACCCATCTAGGGTGTACCCCTCGCCCTATGTGCGCTGGGATAGGTGCCAGCAGGCCCCCGTGACCGGAATTAGGGAATAAGCGGTAAGAAGATGAAAGAATGAATGAATGCAAGCTAAATCACAAGATACTGCTACCTAACAATATAGCTATTTTAATAAATTTATTGTCTTAGAAAAGGGTGGAACTAACAATCCAAGGGTATAAAAGGGGGACAGATTTGTTAGAGGATTTACACATATGCATTTGGAACTTTGAACGTAAAGATTCTGTTTTGCTTAGTGACCTTTATTGTTGGAAAGATTGTCTTCTTTGGATTCTGTGAATGCTTTTTGACTGCAGTAAATTGGAGTTTTTTGCTCTTCTCACCTTGTACTCAAGAATTTGTATTTTTTTAAGAAGTTATTTTCTTTGATAATTGAATTTGGACATTAAGGAAATTGCCCTAGCTTCATTCACCTGGATGTGAATGAGAAAGTGAAATGAGAAAAAGTTAAGATAAGTGAAGTAAAAAATAAAGTGAAGTATTGAAGGTGAGCTACAACTAGATTAAACCCTAGTGTTTTGTAGACTGTGAGACTGAGTGGCACATCAGGAGCAGGGCTGCATCTGAATGTGAGGAGTGACCTGGATCATTTTTTAATAGAATGTCTGTGTATATTTAATAATTAGCTCTGATAGGAGTGTTGGTGATTGCACAGAGCTAGAAGGTTTAGGTTTGGAAGTTGGATTTTTGGAGCTCATTGGCAGGTGATAGGGAGGTAGGCTTGAGAGAAGGAAAGGTAAGTACACACCTACACACACACACACGCACGCACGCACGCACACACACACACACACACACACACACACACACACACACACACACACACAAACACAAATAGACATACAGCACGTGCTACACATACCCACATACATTTGTAACTGTATTAAAAGAGAAGGAAGGAGAGGTCTAACATTAGAACAAAACATTTGTGAACATTGTATGGTATTACTGGATTTAGGGATAGAAGGAAAACAACTTACAAAAATTATAACCGGGTTGAGAGGTGGCAATCAGAGAAAAATTGCAGATAATTTGTGAGGTTTGACTAGAGTTGATTCGAGTTAATTCACATTAATAAAAACATTTTTAGAAGGAAGTGGTGCTAAGTAAGTAATTAAAGGAATTTGGAAAACCTGATTTGGTAGGTCTTATATTGTGTGCCCTGCTAGAAGCTCCTCAACCTAGATTGGATTAGATTAGATTCAACATTATTGTCATTGTGCAAGGTACATGTTTAGAGCCAATGAAATACAGTTAGCAAGTAACCAGAAGTGCATTGTTAGATAGCTTATTTAAAACAAGTTGCAGTCTAATAAATAAGGGTATGATGTTATAGTATTATGTAGAGGGTGTAGTATTATGTCTATACAGTATAATACAGTGTGAAGTGGTGTGACATACAGCTGTACAGTATATATATACACAGAATAAATATGGATGAATATACAGAAGTGTAAAGATAGTTAAGGATGGTGCAATTTAATGATAGTTAAGAGTGGTGCAAAGATGCATGATTTTAATTGTTGTGCAAAATTATAGAAGCAAAAAGTGACAGTGCAGTGGAGATTATTGATACTGGCTCAGCTGTTCAGTGCAGAAACAGCCACAGGAAAGAAGCTATTTTTCAGTCTCTTTGTTCGGGCTCTGAGACAACGTTAGCGTCTGCTCGATGGGAGAAGTGTGGTTAGGGTGTGAGCGATCTTTGATGATGCTCCTCGCCCATTGCAAACAGCGGTTACTAAAAATGTTCTTTAAGGTGGGTAGTTCAGTAGTCAAGTGACATTTAAATTATCTAAATGTATTAAAGAGCTACATAATATAGGCCGCGAAGTAGAAGAGTTTATTGAACACAAACCTGCCCAAGATAATTGTTTCTCAGGTTTGACAACAATTGTTGCAGTTGAACCACTAGAGGTACACTACGAAAGGGACCCCATACTATTAGATAATACAAATTCATAAGGTAAGAATGCATTTTAAATTGACATGGTCAAGTGAAGCAAGCAGAACAAGACAGGGGAGTGAGTTCACTCCAGTGGACATATTAATGAAACATAAGGATGCCGAAAAAGACATCAAAAATGGAAAGGTCAAACTAAAGAAGACTTGGAAAAACCCGAAAGTGAATCATTTTAATGAAAATGTGAGTGAAAAAATGAAATCTAGAATAGAATGTTGGGGTGAGGCAAAAAAAAGAAAAGTGAGAAGACAGGAAAGGCAAAAAATAAAAATAGCTGAAAAAGAAAAGGAAGTACAGGAATCTGCTCCACCATTGGGGATACATGGGGAGCAGCACAAACCAACACCATATGATGAAGAAGAAGTATGAAAATTCTGTTGGGAAAGATTGTGGAAAGAGTGACACAGAGGGCAGCAGAAAGAACTGAGACATGTCCAGACATGCAATAATCTTGTTCAGAGCTTATAAACCAAGTGACCAGTTCAACTCTAAACAGAAAGAAATGACCATTGTGATAAAGAATGGTGGACGTAACCATGTACAACAGACTATGAAACCAATGAGTCAAAGTACAATATGAACTAACAACAATAATTAACAAATCGCAATAAGAAACACAGCAGAGCAACCTGTGAGGCTCTGATACAACAAACATTCAATAAAAATCAGGCACATGAACAAAGAGTAATAGGACAAACTGAAAACTTAAGAGAACTAAATCGAGAACGTGACGAGGAGAAAGGAGAAGAAGGTGTAACAGAGAATCCTGGAAGATGGATGGAAATACATGGAAGCATAAAAATGATACCTGAAGATGGACAGGATAAAAGAGGCAAACAGAAATAAGAAAAAATCTGCAATTACACAAAGCTACAATTGACACTTCAGCTTCAATATGTGAGGGAGTGAGAGAACTTTATGAGAAGAAGACTCAGATAGAAGTAGAAGGAAGCTCAGTGGATAGTTTGAGGAAACAATCATTAAACAAAGGAGAGGTCGTGGTGGGTTCCCTCTTGGTGGCTTAATCGCAAATACAGACAGTAGCACAGCCATTATCACAAGTCATGAACCAAGTGACACCTCAACCACCAGTCATGTATCAAACACCACCTTAACAAGTCCCAATAGCTTCAGGAAGCTATCAAATGGGACCATATCCTCCACAACCATTCACCACAACCAATCTGTTTGGTCGGTTCAAAACAGAGGTTCATGGGAAGACTCGCACCTAGAAACAACACGATGCATGGAGCAAGGTGCTGGAACTGTAATGACTCATGACAATTGATGAGAAACTGCTTGTGCATGCAAAACAATATGCAAGGAAGACCAAACATGGGTTCTGAAGAGATGGAGACCCAAGCACAAATTCAGCATGAAGCAGGAAACTGGACTGGCCAGTGGATGGGTCCTCAGCAATGAGAACAAATGCCCGTGCCACCTGGCAGAAGCACCATTCCTGATACAGGTGCAACATTCACTAGTATAGGTAAAGAAGGCTCTACACAGAATGGAAACCATGGCTGACATATATGCTTCCTGACTGTAAAGAATCAAGAAACCTCTGGCACTGTACACTCATGTATAGTAAAGGAGGACAAAATGAAGAATGTGATTGGCTCTGACAGAGTAGTCCAAAGGCAAAACATTCAACATAAAAGTAATTGAAGAAGAACAAGGGGTGGTATCAAGAGCAGAACTGCCACCAAAAATCAAAGACTGGTATTAAGTACAAAATGCTGCTCCACATGTCACCCTGATGGTTGGGCAGGGTTTTAAATCAAAATATTTAGGACAGATGGTTAGGGATTCAGGACAAGTGAGAGTGGATACCTACAGATAATGCATACATACACCTATATCCAGTACCTTAGAATTTCTCAAGTCACCACAGAATGCATGATAGTCACACAAGTCATGGTTAGCAGAGGAGCAGGGATTCATACAGAGACAGAAGTATAAGCACAACACATTTGTCACAACAAACAGAAGAACAAGAAATAACTGAACAAAAGAGAGAGGAAACTTTAAGCAACGTTCCAAAGAACTTATGCGCAAAACATCAAACAAATGTAGGGTTAATAAAATCAGCACTATTCCTGAAAATACAGACACAACATTAACAGAGACACTATACACTATCTAAACAGGCATTGGATGGCATTAAACCTACAATAAAAGGGTTAGTGGAGGAGTTATGAATCCTACTAAAAGCCCTTGCAACACTCCTGCAAGACTGAGGAAAACAAATTCAGATAAATGGCACTTAGTACATGATCTAAGACCAGTAAACCAAGTGGTTGTTGCAGAAACCCCGCTGGTACCAGGTTCAAATACACTATTGTCTAACATTCCAGAAGGATAGGCCATGGATATGTGATTCACAGTTAAAACACATGAAGGATCCAGGATGCAAGAGCATGCTTTATTAACAGGTAGCACAATTTCAACATGTACACATGAAAACATAAAACGAAAGAGATTAACTCTAATAGAATGATACCTTACAGAACTCGGAAAAAGGAGCAAGACTTAGAAATGTTACTTCTGGAACAGAGACAGGGATAGGAACAGAGACCGGGATAGGAACAGAGGCACCTTAACAGAGACCAGGACAGGGACAGCGATAGAAACAGCAGCTGGGACAGTGACAGTGATAGAGACAGAGATAAGAATTGAGATCTGGACTGGGACAGGGATGAAAACGGGAACAGAGACATGAACTGGGACAGAGACAGAAACTGGGACAAACAGAGACAGGAACCGAGACAAACAGATATGGGAACCTGGCCAGAGACAGAGACAGGAATCGGTACAGAGACAGAGATGGGAACCAGGACAGAGACAGAGACTGGGAAAGAAAAAGAAGGGCACCCAGGCAGAGACCAAGAGACAGGAATCGAGAATCGAGACAGATACAAGAGCCGAAATAGAGAGAGCGTGGAACAGAGACAGAGAGAGAGTGACCAAGACAGAGAAAGAAGGACTGAAACAGAGGGAGAGGGACTGAGGCATAGAGAGAGGGACCAAGAAACGAGACAGGGACATGGACAGACAAACAAAGACGGGAACCAGACACAGACGAAGAACGGAACCAGACACAGATGAAGAGCGGAACCAGACCCAGATGGGGTACAGAACGTGTCAGAAACTGAGAGGATAATGGGAATGGGGACTCGGACAAAAGGAGACTCCTTGGACTGAACAGGAACATTAAGAGACTCCTTCGGCAAGGTGTGACCATCCAGATACTCTGCTGAAGGGGCATGGCTGAACAGAGGCTCTGCTAAAGGGATGTGGCTGACCTGAGGCTCCGCTGAAGGGGTGTGACCAACCTGCTGCGTGGGTTTGACAGTTCTAGCGACGTGCTCCGACACGTGTTGACCTGCAAACATGTCAAGCATTTGCTCAAAAAAAATAGTCAATGTCCACATGCAGTAGCATGACAATCCCACTCTGTTGAGAATTAGGAAATCTTGTGGGAAGAAACGAAATGTGCACGACACTGCTGTATGAACCAATCGCAAAAGACCAAAGTGCTGTCAAACCTCTCCGGCAGCGTGGGAAACTACCGGAGGTGGAACATGCGCTGCGACATGCGTGTTACGCATCAATGGACAAGAACGATAAATGCGTGTGTCTCATTGGATTCATGTTTAAGCAGATTATTCTGTTTCAGTTAAAGCACACAAAGGATCCAGGATGCGAGAGCACGCTTTATTAACATGTAGCACAAGTTAAACACATACACACAAAAATGTAACTAAAACAAAACCGCAGATTAACTCTGATAAAACGATACCTTACAGAACTCAAAACTAGAAGCAAGACTTGGAAATGTTACTTCTGGAAAACGCAGACATCCGGCCACAAACATAAATTATAATAATCCGCACCATTGCTAAAATGGCGCCTCTTTAAATGATTACTGACGTAGAAGGGGTAAAGCATGTACCATAACAGCAATAAAGCTGGGTATGCAGTTATTGAATACCTTAAAGGGACAGACTCGTTCACTGTTGCAGAAACTGCAGCAGTACCACAACCATGATCCGCACAATTGGCAGAAATAAAAGCTCTAACTGCAACCTGTAAGATAGGTGCAGGACAAGTATGTATAATTTATACTGATTCTGCAAAGAAGCAAGGTGCAGTAAAAGATCCTAGCACCGGAGTATGGATAATTTGTGATGGATTCTGTGTAGCTCCTACTGGTCTTCTTCCAGTGCTAATAAAAGATGCACATGGAGTAGATCACAAAAAATGGTTGCAAACAAAATTAGGAAAGAGTAGTGGTTCACCATATTTGGCAGCAATTATACACTAATGATTCGCAAATTTTGTGCAACACGAAATGTGAGAAAACATTTCAAGGCTCAAATGAGTCATATCCCACAACCACAGGGTCCAGTCTATCATTTAATGTAACATAATGGCAAGAAGGGAAAGGTGTGCAAAAAATCATAATGGACTTTTGGGCTAAATAGAGGTATATGTAAACTACTAACAAAGCTACCAGCTTTGCATCCAGCTAGCACACAAAAAAAGACTATCCATCCAAAAAAAAATATCCATGTTCAAAAACAGCCAGGTCAGACCTTTCCATTTGTGCATCCGATCCCAAGGAAATAGGTTTGTAGGATCTCTCCCTAATGAAGCTTGTGAAGAAATGTTGGGGAAAAAGGGGCCAGCAATCCATGTTAAATCAAAATGCCACACTGCAAAAGCTGAATGTCATCAATCAAACTAACTAGACCAAGTTAACTTAGACTAACTAACTAACTAGATTAGACTTACTAACTTACCTATACCAAATCTAAGAGCAGGTACACTGCCTATAGCTGATGTATTCTGGTATTATGGAGTTAAAATAGTTAAAATGTAAGTATTCCCACCCCTCTGGCATGACATATGTGCTACAGTAGTGCTTGAGGGGAGACTTACCATATTTCCACTAGATGATGAGAAAATTGTATCACTACTAGCACCATCAACCAACAACAGTCCTAAACCTGGAACCAATACAAGAAGCAAAGAGGTGTGGAAGAAATAGCTACATTAATTAAAGACATTACATACAATATGTATTTAAAACCGGGCAAATTACTGCAATTGAACATTGGAGACCAGAACCTAATATATATGTTGACTGGAGCGAAAGTAGGTGTAGTACCAGTAGATGTTCCAGAGGACTTTTTGCACATAGAATTTCCTCATCTGGAACATGGATTTTCTTTCTCCCACATGTCTAGATAGCATGTAATGTTAAATGGATTATTTGCTTAGAGTCAACAGCACTTCATTTATCATGCAATACCTGCACTAGGCCTAATCTCAGAACAGCTGCATACCACTACCATGATGACAGTTCAAATCAATTTTGGGTTAGACAGAACAAGGAGATTTCCAGATGTTTCAGAAGGACTGTTGCACTACAGTTTCACTGTATACAGGTATGGCTGGACCTATTGATATACTACTGGAAAGGATGACAGCTCAAAGTTGGTTTAACTCGCTTTTCTCCTCAAGTTGGATGGCAGGAATTGAGAGAATTGGGGCAACTATTCTCATTGTACTTTTGTTAATTCCAGTTATTTGCTGTTGTGGAATTCATTACTATGTGCTATAATTGTTATTAATACTCAGCCAATATTTGGTCAATATGTTGTTATGCATGTAACAAATCCAGACATTCTGCCTCTTACAGACATAGTGGAAGAAAATGTGTCAGACCTGGAAGATCTGACAAAACCCGACCTGTATTAAATTATTCAACTTTAACTTCTCTGATTATTTAGAATTTATTAGGAAAGGATGGTATTCTTTTGCTGTTATTTACTGTATGTCTCTAAGTATGTCTGTACAGTTTGCCGATGTCCCAATGACAGCATCTTTGCAGAGCATCCTGAAGTGGGCGTGTCTCAAAGTAACTGGAACCTTACTCAGCTGGTTTCCTACGCAGAGTGGCTGTAAAGCTGTAAAGCCTGTTAATTGATAACAGCTGAATGCGCAAATAATTTAAATGAACAGCATGTGTGGCATTCCTACCTGCCTAATAAGGAGCCTTTCCAATGGGAGACTTTATTAGAGGACTTACGGCCTTTATCCACACTCTTTCAACATGCGGACATAATCAGACATAATGGAATATGGATGCACCATGAGCAAATAGATATGTATTACTTTAAGAAAGGAGAAAGTCTTGAAGTACAGACATTTACAGTATGTAATTCAATCTCATTAGCACATGCGTATCAAAACTGTGGAGGAAATGCCTTTTTGTTGTCACGTCATTTTCAACAACAGATCGACTTCACTGTTATTATAGTCTCCTTCTGTGGATATGAGCTTTGGACATCACAGTCAAAATCACTATTGGCATGGCTATGAAAACTGTCTTGATATCCGGTGTACTACCCAGCAGACACCTGTGATGATACATTTGCTATTGTACATGCTTACATGTGACATGAAAGTCATTTATGCAAGAAAATATAGGCTGCTATACAACAAGGCAAAACTGTACTTATTTCACTACCTTACTGGATTTACATACTGTGTCCATCACACGCTTGTTGTTGGTAGGCTTACCAGTGGCTAACAACAGAGGAATAGTGTTGGAAAAAATGCTTAAAATAAGGGTGGTATAAGCAAATTTATAAATCTGATGAACAAGTAATTATAAACAAACTAATATATA
>JAOTRA010033241.1:0-21947 GCA_026260255.1 Pseudolaguvia tuberculata | reverse complement strand
TCATTCATTCATTCATTCATTCATTCATTCATTCATTCATTCATTCATTCATCTTCTTACCTGCTTATTCCCTAATGGGCAGTGTAAATATCTAAAGATGGATCAAACTAAAAGATAAGATAATGTGTAGAATAATAAACAACTGTTCCAATTTTGGCACATAATAAATAAAAAGGTAGTATTTTTAGTTTTAGACTTACTTATTTTTAAGACATGATTTTCTGTGACACTATGATGAATACATTTAACACTCTAACTTACTGTATTTAATGTACCTGTCTTGTATTCAAGCTACAACTAAATTTCTGCACTTTTTTGAATACAACTAAATGTTGTTTCCTCAAAACTTTTGTAATCATGTAAGTTTAAATAAAAGCAATGCTTTTATCCTTTTTTCAGCATCAAAATCATTCATTACAGTAGCATTCTTTTTTGGGGGCTATTCATTCATTCATTTCATTCATTCATTCATTCGTCGGGGGTGACGGGGGTCTGCTAGAGTCTATCCCAGCACACATAGGGTGAAAGGCAGGGGCACTGGATTGTATAAAAGTATAAATGTAAGTGCATGTAGATAAGAGTGTCTACTAACTGCACATAGTTATACACAGACTATAAATTAATACTTTCTAACTTTACTGATATTAATAGTTATTTTGTTTGTATTTTATTGCATCTTTGAAAATAACTAAAGGAAAAATTCCTGGGTCAAGGATCTTTGCATGTTTTCTTCTTGCTTGTTTGGGTCTCCTCTGGGTAGTCCAGTTTCCTCCAATAGTCCAAAAACATGTACATTAGGTTGATTGGTAATTCTAAATTTGCCTATAGGAGTGAATGCATGTGTGAGTGGTTGTTTGTCTATGTGTGACCCTGAGATGGACTGGTGACCTGTCAAGGGTGTACTGTTTCCTCTCACCCTATTGAGCTGAGATGGGCACCAGCAGACCCCTGTGACCCCGAATTAGGCAATAAGCAGATAAGAAGATGAATAAATGAATGAATGAATGAATGAATGAATGAATGAATGAATATACTTGAGACAAAATCTATTTGAGAAGCAAAATACTAATCAAGTTACAACAAAAGAAGTTTATAAACACTAGATGTCGCTAAAGCACAGCTTATAGTTTATTACAGGCTATTATATAGAATTATTATATATTATTATAAAGAAATAATTATAACTATATGTTATATATTGTGTCTATTACATATTTACATGTTACATATTATTATATCATTTTAGTGTTTCATTAGATTAAAATGTACTTAATGTAGAGTAATGTGTCCTAATCTCTTGCCTGTTAAGAATTTGTGTTATATTTCACAGCAACACGTGAAAATTTTATTCTTTACCAGACACACCAGGAATGAAAATCTGTCAAGTGTAAAAATATTAAGAGCGAACAAACCTCTCTTGTATTTATCTGGTTTTCACTGTCCATCTGTGCTTGGGGGTTTTGTTGACTGGCCTGTAATTGTTGAAGCAGTAATTGATTTGTTGTGAGATATGCTATAGTTTTCCATTAGATTTCTTTCCTATGAGCAATTTAGATGTTTTTCAACATGTACGTTATGGGAGGAAGCTAGAGAACCAGGAGTAAACTCATGCAAACTCAAGGAATATTTGTATACTAACCACAGAAAGGCCTCTGCCTGGGAATCAAACCCGGGTCTTCTTGCTGTAATTCTAAATTAAAACAAGGATAAAATATATGTAAAAAAGGAAGTGGCTTAAAAAAAAAAAAAAAAAAAGCTCAATCATCATATAATAAAATATAACTGATAGAGAAAAACTAAATAATGCTAATATTGAGTTATTAGCATGTCAAAAAAGCTCAATCAGTATCATATAATAAAATATAACTCAAAGAGAAAAACTAAATATTGCTAATATTGGGTTATGTTCTCTGACATATTGCGTGAAAGGGCCCAAAGGTTTGTTAGGTAGATGAGCCTTTTTCAAATGTTTGATTATCTCAAACTTTAGAAAAAAGAAGACATTATGAACCAATTGTGTTGGACTTGAGGGACCTCTGATATTTCCACTCCAGTAATATTGTTGTTTGGATAAGAGCATGATAACAGCTATACAATCAGATTGTATATTGTATGTGCCTCAAGCTTTCAGACTTGTTAGGAGGACCTAATATGGGCAGTGGACTTCTAACTGTAAGATAAAATCTATAATAATAAAAAGAAATTGACAACAAGGACGTCACAGTGGCGTAGTGGTTAGCATGGTCGCCTCACAACAAGAAGGTCCTGGATTCGACTCCCGGGCCGAGGGTCTCTCTACGTGTTTTCATGTTCTCCCTGCTCTTGCTTGGGTTTCCTCCGGGTATTCTGGTTTACTTCCACAGTCCAAAAACATGTACATTAGGTTGATTTGTGATTCTAGGTTGTTTGTCTATGTATAGCCCTGCGATGGACTGGTGACCTGTCCAGGGTGTTCCCCTGCCTTTCGCCCTGTGCGCTGGAAAAGGCTCCAGCAGACCCCCGTGACCCCGAATTAGGGAATAAGTGGGTAATAAGATGAATGTATGAATTAATTAATTAATTTACAACAGACTGGACACTAACAAAAACAGACCATTTTCCAAATAATGGCAGCGGCATTTGGAAGACACCCTTATCCAGAGCAACTTACATTTATATAATTTATACAATCAAACATTTGGAGGTTAAGGGTCTTGCTCAAGGGCAAGATCAGTGATAAATTGGTTGTACTGGAAATAGAACCCACAATCCTCATGTTGCAATCCCATTTGCCCAAGTTCACAGGCAAAAGGAGCATTTATATCTGAATAGTTGCACATTCTCTTGGCAGAGAAAAACATGTGATTCTTGCAGAGTTTTTTTGCTAATTTTTTGGCTGTAACATATTAGATAGTCCCTTCCAGCCTCACTAAATCATCCATGCCAAGACTCCCAATCTAATCAACAAAATTGATTTATTACCAATAACACTAAGATCAAAGTATTAAAAATAAAAATTATGCTGTGAAAATGTACGAATATAAACACACTAAACATATTTTAAAAAACGCAATTGATTGACAGCTCAGTTAGGCGGGTCGAGGAGGTTGATCTCATCGCTGATTGGTCTCTCAGGATCACGTGTGGCACAGGGACGCGTTTCCTCTACAGAACGGCTGTCTTGACGGAAAGCGTCGTAACCTAAACAAACGCTGCTGCTGCGGGTCGTGTTATTAGGTCAAATTTGGCGCTATTATAGTTGGATGTTATATTATAAATCTGGAAGGTGAAGATTAAATTGCGTTTTCTGTATATTTTTATTTGCTACGTTGGGAACTTGAGCGAAATTAAGCACAGCTGCGTAAAATAATAGGAATAAAAGCCGTTAGCTGATAGAACCCGGGTGATTAACACATTTTACAGCTGACTGTATGCTATTGGTGTATTTATTCTGTTTGTTTTTCTTTTATTATCCTTTGCGTTTCATTTCGAAGACTATTTAAAAGAACTTATTACAAAGATAAACTATGTATGTATGTATAAATGCAGTGTTTTCTGCGCTGTAATGCGCATAATTATCCGTAGCGTTGAAATAAGGAGCAGTACGTCATCGTATCTAGCTGTAACCTGTAAGTTCCACTAAATCAGGTAGAAAAATGGCTAATGAATGAATGAATGAATGAATGAATGAATGAAAGCTGGTAGGGCATAAAGTCTGTCCTGTTTGCGCCTGTGGGGCCATGTCATTTCCAGCAGCATGCATGGTAATGGCAGCAGTAGTGGCGATGCCCCCATGCCCAGCCCCTCATGCCGCTTCCTACCCGCGTTCACGCTGGGCATCGCGGCGGCCGCGGTCCTCTTTCAGTCCGGCTTCGGAGGACTTAGTGTAACATCGTTTTTTCTCAAGTTTTTTATTTACTTTTCCTTCGTCTTGGTTTGCTTCCTTTTGGGCTGTTTGGGCTCAATTGTTAAAAAGAGTCCAGCCAAGATCGTCCCATTTCATCCCTTCAAGAGGCAGACGGACAAGCTGCAGGATTTAATGGTAAGCGAATCCGCACCAACATCCACTTCTTCAGAAATTCGTCCATTCAAGCATTGGTAGGTGAAGTGGTAGCTCAGTGGTGTAGGTGTTAGTCTGTTAGTGTTGGGCCCATGAGCAAGGTCCCTTGGAAGTCACTCTATCTATCTAAATCGGAATGTAACGTGTTCTTTATAATGGATTCTAAAAGCAAAATTAAACCCTACATGGGATGTTGGAGGACATTCATTCATTCATTCATCTTATCCGCTTATTCCCTGATTTGGGGTCATGGGGTCTGCTGTTGCCTATCCCAGCTAACATAAGGTAAGAGGCAAGGGTGCACCCTGGACAGATTGCCAGTCCATCGCAGGACTCCGAGGACATGTATGAGACAAATGTATACATAGTTTTTAAAGAAGGGAGCCAATTAGAAACCCATATTATTACTGGCTAATGTGGTAACTAGGGAACCATGCATGGATGGATTGATGAGTAAATGGCGTATGATGAAACATGTATCCCACAAGAAACAAGACAAGATCGACAGGGTTCTCAAGATGAGGCAAGCTTTTTAGTCTTTTTTTTTTGTAAGTTGTAAATTGATAACAAAGGAGGGAATAGAATAGTATTTTATTCGACTGTAATCAACTTTATAGCAGTTTATAAAATGTAACTTTTTTAATGAATTATATGCAGTAATTAACAACATATAAAGACAGTGTAAAATGTTTTGCCACAAACATGCCTCACAACAACAATGTCCCGGGTTCGATTCCCGTATTGTGACAATGTTTTAAATCTACTTAGAGTTTCCTATAAAATTGAATTAGAGGTTATTTTTATTTAAAAGACTGAACTGGAATAATTAAGATATGAGAAGAATACGACATATCCTTTGCAATGCCTAAAGTTGGTAGTACAAATCAAAAACTACGTAGAAAATGTAACCAAGTTGCTATGAGTAGACGTCTATAGTGGCTGGAGAGATTCACAGTTTAGATGGAAGAAAACACGGGCAAATACATATCTGATCCTATTTGGCAAATGTCCGATGTAAACAAAGATTGACAAAAGATGACAAAGATTCAGTAAATGTGAAATCACTTTTTATTGGGCTTTTCTGACTTTGACACAAGGGTCTATGATTGGTGGAAACATGGCACTTCTATTCTACATAGAAAATAGAATAGAAATCTAAAATCTATTGTAGTCATTGCTAGGAACAACGAATTCCAGTTTAGCGGCTCTTTTGAAAAACGGTTACACAAGTAGACTTAACAGACAGCAACAACTTCTTCTTCTCCTTTTGGCTGCTCCCGTGGATCGCTCTTATCCGATATCTGCATTTTACACTATAGACGGCTATACAACTCAGTGGACATAGGGGTCACCACAGCGGATCGCTCTTCAACACACTACCATGTCCTCTGCATCTGCCTCTTTCACCCCAACTACTTGCATATCTTCCCTCACCACATCCATAAACCTTGGTCATCCTTGGTCTTCAAGCACCTTCCTTGGTCTACATAACAGACAGCAGCATTCAAGACAAAGCACATTATACAAATATGTAAATATAATAATGTAATTACGCAGAGGTGCAAAATGTGATGCTGTAATTTGGGAAGGATTGTTGCACTTTGTTCAGGAGGGATTTATTGCACACTTTCTGAGGAAAAGGAATGAGAGAAGAAGCTGTTCTTTTGGTATTTATTTTTCTTTATTCTCCCCTGAAGGTAGAGGGGAAAACGGGTGATTTTCAGCGTAACCATACAATCCTATGTGTTCAATGCGAGTTGTATTTGTATTTGTTATAGACGCCTTTTTGTTTGTGAATGATGTTTATGTTGTATGTTCCACAGGGGCGGTTTTCAGTGCCACTTCTGGACTTGGTGCAGACCAGACGAGTAGTGGTGTCTCACAATGTAGACAAAGCCCTAAAAGAGGGTGAGTAGACGAATAATGGAAAGAATGCAAGCAGCACTAACAGAAAAATTCCATCAGCAATTCTTATTCCATCAGCATTTCTTATTCCAAGCTCTTAATTGCAGTGAACAAATCTGATTAAGAAAAAACCCAAAAGCAGAGGTCGTATGATGATAACTTTATATGCAGAGTATATAAAAAGTAATTCTATTATTTTGCAGTAAAATGAAAGAGCGATACAGCAAACCAAATCTGTAAATCTTGGAAAATAGATGTGAACCAATTTCAAGTCAATCTGTCTGCACCCGATTTGATGGATGTGGACAAGCTGGACTGTTTGCTTTGAGGCAGAGACAAGGATAATCAAATCATGTCTGGGTGATACTGACCATAAAGCACTACTGCCTTCCACACATTCTGCATTTTCAGATGTTTTTTTCTGCTCT
Organism: Pseudolaguvia tuberculata; assembly: GCA_026260255.1. Lineage (NCBI taxonomy): Eukaryota > Metazoa > Chordata > Actinopteri > Siluriformes > Sisoridae > Pseudolaguvia > Pseudolaguvia tuberculata. The sequence continues at coordinate 15,575 of JAOTRA010033241.1, read as the reverse complement.
CACTTATCAACATGTTCCCAACTGTGGAACTGCCACTCATTTGAAAAAAGAAGCCGTAAAAAACAAATGTGGGCCATCTTTAGAGATACTTGTGTAAGAATCCCTGGAGACAAGCAGTAATCATATTGTGTGCAAACTACTGGGATGCACTTTTTGATGGTTTTTGTAAATATTATTCTTAGCTCATATATTCTGGCGCATATCTGCCAATTCTATGGTCGATTAGATAAATACAGAGCATGTACGAGCAAAAGGAGCTGCAACCACACAAGCTTGTTGTCTAGGACTATTCTAGAATCATCAAGAATTTGAACTTGCTTATTTTAGGGACTACACAAATTAGTGTTTTTTGGTCACTTAAAACTTAATAATGTTGAACGCAAGCTCTGGCTTCCTCATCAGGGACAAACTGACTTCTTTTCGCCCATTTCATAATGACCCTTTGTTGTATTAGCTGCCTGTAGACAATCACTATTGTAAAACATGCTATAGAAACAAAGCTGAATTGAATAGTTATCAGTATGTATTGTATACGCTGTGGAATAGCCATTTACTCATCTACTATCTCATTGCATACTGACCAACATTATTCCGTGTAAACATGGGATTTCTCAGAATGGATAGCTATTTCTTAAGAATAATCATAACATTGTAACATTAAAAAGACTCCACAACATATCACACAAACGATTTGTTGAATTGTTGATTAGTCAATAGCAACTACGGATAATTCTAGCTATTAGTAGCTAAATAAAGTAATTGCTGAAATAGATCATAGGTAGGGTATGTAAAGTGCGCTGTCGCTATCTTATTATGTTAGATTTGTCAGGCAGATTTTGTTTGTACATAAATCGACAATAACATTTAGAGGTGTCAATGGACACTCTTTGTCTTAAGACTTCCACTCTTGTTCTGCCGTAAACCACTGAAACACCCAGAGTATGTGCAAATGTGACCAGTTCCCTTTTTATAGTTATGATTTTTCATCAAGCCCTCTAAAGCCCAGTTCAGCACCAAAACACAGCACGTCGGCTGACATTTCAAAAGTTTAATGTAATTATACACCATTATAAGCGAGTGGGAAATCATTTGACAATCTGAGGGTTTTAATTAAACGTTAATTAATGTAAAGCGTAATTTAAAGATGAGTCCTCTGACATCGTGGTGACCCTACATGGGCCCTATTGACCATCAGTAAAATCGAAACTTTTATTATTATAAAATTTGTATTGGTACAGTATTACTTTTTATACAAGCTGGGTTTAAGAAGAACTTAAGTATCATGCATTAGCATTACTGAACATGTAATGCTACAGCGTAACTATTATTAGTATTCTTTTCTAATTAGAATTACAGCAGTGATCATTAGGATTATTGTACTCATCAGTGGCATGCTGAGGGAAATGAGGCCCTGTTAGAATGATTAGTTAAGAAGGTCAGATAAACATCAGCATAATAAGATTTGGATAGTAGTTTCTTGATTCATTTATACATAGGGTGGGTAATATAATGTATGTACATTAGTTTAGTTTCCTTCTATTAAGGCTTGCTAGAAAAGAATGTCTTAAAAGCCTTGGGATTACCTGTTGAAACAATACATTGGGTCAAAGCAGCTTTACACAATCAAATAGTGTCAAGGACAACATTAAACACTTACTGAAACACTCCAGAGGCTAAAGCGGCAAGGAACCAAAACACTATCAGGAGTTGCAATGAATTGTTGTGTTGAGACTAGTTCATACTATATTATGTTAATTATAATATCAATTATAATCATTTTATATTATTAATGTCGTGTCTTTTTGTTCAAGTGGTGGCTATGGTGGTGTTAATCTACTTGTTGTAGGCTGTCTTCCAATAGTGTCCTATTTGTGTGATCAGACTGCACAGGGGTACATATGCACATGCATATGTTGATGAGCAAAAATTTGATCGGACAAACACTTGGTCCTAGGTCTACCACAAAATATAAGAACGAATTTCCACATTTTAACTGAATGATTGCTTTCGGGACAGGAACTTTCAACCAACAGAACAAACAATGTTTTGGAAAACAGCTAACTGTTATCAGAGAGAAAGTGAAGGAAACTGAAGATGAATCTCATTAGCAGGATAAAAACAGGGACAGATGGCATGCTGGGATTATATGCATGTGATGTGATGAGAGAAAGAGCGAGAGCGAGCACAGGGAAAGCATCTTTTCATCAAACACTAGTTCATATTGTAAGACATTTGCTGAAAAGTGTGTATAAAGCACGGCAGTAAAGCCACCGCAGACAAATTGCATATTACAGCTTCTTATCAAACACACAAGTGTTATAAAGCATTCCATACGTTAGTATATAAATGAAAATACCCCTCTCCCCCCAATAAATAAAACTTTAGTCTGTCATTACATTGTATGTTAGGCTTCGCAAAAAAAAATACTGTCTTTTGATGAGATTAACTAATATGAGCTACTTCTGTCCTCTGTTTCTTCACTGAAGGTGAGCTTTAAGAGATTGTAGCTAAGAAAACTACAAGCAATATATGCTTTTTTTTGGTTTTTAAATTCCAAAGTTAACAATGTGGCATAAAATAGCAAACTTTATGAATTAGTTTCATTTGAAAGATTTAAGAATGCTGCCTTTAATAAGCATTTCTACAATATAGAATCTAGTACATAAAGTGACGAAATGTTCCCATTATGTTGGAAATGAAACGCAGTTATATTGATGTGGTAGTGCAGTGGTTAAGGTGTTTCACTAATATCTGGAAGACCGGGCTTTTATTCCCAGCACCAGTTCTATAAGAGATTAGTTTAACTGTGTCGTTCTGGATAAGAGCGTCTGAATTCTTTATCTCCTTTCGGCTGCTCCTGTTATGGGTTGCCACAGCGGATCGCTCTTCTCTACACTCTGTCCTCTACATCTGCCTCTTTCACCCCAACTACCTGCATGTCTTCCCTCACCACATCTACTCCTCGTTGGTCTTCCTCTTTTCCGCCCGCCCGTCATCTCCATCCTCATCATTCTTCTACCAATCTTCTACCAATCTTCTGGCCTTCTCTATACTTCTCCATCAACATCCTCAAATCAAAGATTGCGTCTGTAGTACTCAGTATAAGAGCGTCTGTCAAATGGTGTAAACGTATATTGCTTTTAAATAATACGAGACATGATGTTTGCCTGTAGAAACAATGTGGGCTGTTGTGGATGATAAAGAGGCGTAAGGCTGACTGATAATGGCATTCAGATTTGAGAAGTGTAGCTTTTTTGTTTGGCTAACTGTTTACACTTAATGAGGGCCACCAGTCATTAGGATTAATATAAATACTAATAGTCATTGTGTGCCAGCTGTATATCATTTTGTTCAGTTTCTCTCTCTCCATCCCTCTCTTGAGTCTTGAGCCATGCCTTTCAGGCTTAGTTAAACAGACTGTAAACAATGCCAGGATGACTCACTCACAGTGAAAGAGAAGACAGCTGAAGAAGAAAGAACAAAGAAGAGAATCGGTAAAAAAAAATCAGATATGGCTCAGTAATTTGCTTATGACTATAATGATGTATCAGTTCATGTATATGAATCCATCCATCCGAGTTTGGACAAACACAATTGAAGCCCCAAAGGTCATTTTGTTCAGTTGTCCAGTCTGTGATAACCTCCAGTCTGGTGGATCATAACTACCAGGACATTGAATTCAATACAAACTCTGATGCATGCCATTTGTAAAGATTCTGTGGTACATATGATAGATTTCACTTGGGTGAATCATTGATAAATGTGTGTCACACTTCTGTGTTTTTCTGTATAGATGTAGGGCCGACAAAGCCACTGCAAAGTGATAAATATTCAGGGTTTTATTGAGCCTTTGAAGCTTGACATGCCTATTCTCCTCTCCTCCTTCAGTTTTTGACTACAGCTACAGAGACTACATCCTGTCATGGTATGCGCCACTAAGTCAAGATGAGGGCCAGCTGTACCAGATGCTAGCTGAAGATTTCTGGGAAATAATAAAACGGCTAAGGACCCGCCTTTCCGAGGTGGACGTAGTCAATGTAGTGTGTAACAACATGGTTAAAAGCCTCCATGCCCATTTTTGTGACCTCAAGGCTTCTAATACCAGGTATGCGTTTGTAGTTGTTGGTTTTATAAAATAATTTTTTTATTAACATGTATCAGACATTTATTAATTATATTATTACAGCTTATCCAATTTCATCAGACAAAATACCAAATAAACCTGTAAACTACTATTTTATCAGTTGACAAATAGCAGCTTGATTGTTTTGGCTGTGCTATATCAGAAGGTACTCATCAGAAGGTTTTGAGTTCAAATTGCCTAATGTGTCCTTGAACCAGGACTGTCAACTGCTCAGTTGCATCGACTGTTGCTTTAGTGAATATAAATACTGTAGCGATGTGTTTAAAGTTAATTGAGTAATAGGAATACTTTACCCCTGTTTACTTGCTGCCTCACTTTATTTATTACTTTACCAATGTCCTTCTGTCCACTTATGGCTGTATTTCTTTTTTTCCTATTCATCTTTTTCCATACCCTCTGTAGACAGGAAGAGTTGCCCAGGGCCTTTCCGCTTCATCCTTGTCTGCGCAGTCCCAAGGAGGAGATGCGTTTCCAGCGCTGCTGTTCACGTATTCTCGTTCTTTGCTTGCTGCCTTTGCGAGACGCTCGCTCAAGCAGTCTCCGGCTCGTCCTGGTAGAGATTATCACCTCTAAAGGTGACCTATTTCTACTGCAAATCTGTGAACATTCTGCTTACTTGTTTGTGTTACGCTTGTTGTAGTTGTTAGAAGTAAGAGGAATTACATCTTATTAATTATGGCAAAATACATACTTATCTATTAAATGCTAAATGTTTGTTGTATTATCTTTGTAGTTTAACTTAAATTGTGAAAATATTACTTTATAAATATTTCAATTAACTGTTTACACAAGAGAACCATCCACATTTTGAAAATGTCAATGATTTTTCACATTTTCAAATTGTGTGTTTATATAGTTATTCAATCATTCATTCATCTTCTAAGCTACTTATTCCCTAATTCGGGGACACAGGGGTCTGCTGGAGCATATTCCAGCTTACATAGAATGAAAGGCAGGGCTACACCCTGGACAGGTGTCTTAAGGCCACACATATTTGAAAAATTGTCTCAAAAGTGTTTTTTGTAAACAGACTATTTTTGTAAACTTAATAGCTGTGTCACGCTTGTTAAGTGGTCCCATCATTTATAAGCTCCAGTAATTAGCAGGAAGCTGCCGGCTGCTTGATTACTGGTTTTTCCCTCTAGAAGGCTTCCATGCTGGTTTGTATTGATCCTGTTCAAAACACAGCATGATTTAATGGTTATGCTGCTTAAAATGATTCTGTATGCATGTTTTTAGTGTAACTGGTGTTGGTAGAGGGTTACCCATTGCATTGAATGTGGGTAAGATAAACCCTTTAAAAAGAGCAAAGTGATAAATTTATCGTGTCTAATTTGCCTTTTTTTTTTTTTTTTGTAGTTACAAATATTTGAAAGTTTTCTCTTTTGTACAGGCATCAGATTGGTTCATCTGTCCCCACTGACAATGGGACATTTTAAGACATTTTATTTGTTTTTCAAACTTGCTTTCTGCCGATATGCAGACATCCCAAACTCGCTTTATTCGATCTGTCTGTAATTTCATTTCGGGTATGCCATGCTCTAATACAGAACCATAATGGACTCTAGGACTGCTACATGAGCTGATTGAAAGTCTGATCCATGCTCTTTATCTGGTTGCACAATTGACTTTGGTCTTTAATCATGAATTTAATCAAATCACTGACCTTATTTATCTGCAGGTTTAGGACTTTTTAAAAGTGCTATCTCTGAAAGACATTTGCTGGTGTTTGCCTGCTGTTTTTAAAAAAGAAAGCATTTAATGGGTCAAAAATCTTGGACATGCTGCCCATTTGATAGGATTCTTTAGGATCTTAATGTCTATATGTAATTCTTTTTGGTTGCCACCAGTGATGGTACGCATACCAAAATATGTAACCTTACTTTAAGGGGAATATGGAATGTTCAATCCAGTTTCTTTTTTTTTTTTTTTTATTGTTTTTGTCTTTAAATAGTGTCTTTGGTACTTTAAGATGGCTGACCTGAGGGCACGGATCACTCGGGCATGAAAAATAAGTGCAAGGTGCCATGAATAGCGTCTTGTCTCATGAGCAACCTGAACTATTGACACGAGCGATTGAGGGTGGTCTGTTTGCCTGAACACAATTGCTGGCATCTTGAAATCTGTTTAATGATCCAATATTGATGCAGGGGGTTGTCTTTTCATTAGTGACATGATGTAAGCCAGACATGCATCTAGACGTTTGTGGTATTAAAAAGATCAGACTATTATCTGATTTCATTATGCTGCAGAAATACTAGTTGGTCATCTATTCTAAACACAGCTACCTCTTTCATCCTTATCTCACAAATCCTGCCTAAAATATTGAAACTTACAGCCAGACTTACTGGCACGCAGCCAGTCTGACAGTAGAATGTGCTTGTTAGGGCACAGACAAGCCTTCGGCTGCTCTCTGCTTGGCAGCCTGGCATTAATTTGTAAAGTGGAGCTTCAGCCATCCAGCACTGTCAGACTATTAAAGTTATGACCTTGGGCTGTCTGTTGAACATTAATGTAATTCTTTAATGTTTCTTTTGGCATCTCAGCATCTTGTGCATTAAAGACAGGGGAAAGCTTTCTTTTGTCTTTCGTTTTTTTTCTTAGTTCATTGCATTTCTTAAGACTGGTCAAGTGGTTGAGTCTGATTGGAGCACTTAAGGTGTAAGGGAGCTGTCGATGTTAGTAATCGAACACTCCAATAGGGCTGCTTGATCCTAGATGCAAAGCTTGAGGAAGTAAAGTCCTATATTAAAAAGCTGTCAATATATATGGTAAATCTGTGCTGAAATGTCCTCAGGAATTTTTATTATAGAGTTTTGATTATGTAAAATCACAGTGATCAGTGTGTGTGTCTATTATAGCATGTACTTAATTACTTTGTAGGGTAACTTAAATACCTATAAATCTTAAATCTTAAAATAAAAATTGTTTGTGGGTGCTTTTATTGTAGGAATCATAATGCTCGATTACATGAGCTAGTATGTACATAATTAGTTTTTCCAGTGGTTGGAAATGCACCCTACAGAAGGTTTACACAGATTTTCTCTCTCTCTTTTTCTGTCTGTCGGTTTCTCTCTCTTTCAGTGATAAAGTCATTGGTGGAGGTGCTAAGTGATCCAGACTACATTAACCAAATGCTGTTGGCTCAGCTAGAACATCGGGAGCAAGTGAACGAGCACCATAAAAAAGCTTACACGTATGCACCATCCTATGAAGAGTTCATCAAACTCATTAGTAGCAGCTCTGACATCGACTTCCTCAAACAGCTCAGGTAAGACAGTACGTTCACCTGCAGTCTCCTTTTCAGTTGATGGTTAAGACAAATGCACACCTTGGAAGCATCATTCATTCATTTTCTATCACGCTTATTCCCTAATTCGGGGTCACAGGGGTTTGCTGGAGCCTATCTCGGCGCACATAGGGTGAAAGGTAGGGGTACACCCTGGACAGGTCACCAGTCCATTGCAGGGCCACACATAGATAACCACTCACACACATGCACTCATTTCTATGGGCAATTTAGAATCACCTATCAACCTAATAGTTAGAATCAACTTATCATCATTGGTTTCATCCCATAGTCCAAAAACTGAGTACCCAGAGGAAACCCATGCAAGCACAGGGAGAACATGAAGTTGAGAACATGAACTCGTCACAGAAGGATCCCCGGCCCGGAAATTGAACCTGTGGCATTCTTGTTGTGAGGTGACCGTGCTAACCAATATGCCACTGTGCCGCCCTTAGAATCACCAATTAACCTAATATACATGTGTTTTAAAAAAGGCAGAAATGGTGAAAAAAAATTACCTTTTTTTTTTTTTTTTTTTTTTTTTTTTTTTTTTTTAAATTAAATAATTCTTTTTGTACCGGTGAGGAGAAAAGTTGGCATTTTCCATGGAAATAAAAAATGTAATCACCTGGGAAAAGCCAATAATTCAGATTTGCCTTTTTTCTTTTCAATTTATTGTTGTTGGTGATTGAAGGCTCTGCTAATTGAATTTAAAACTAAATATCATAATTTAGATAACAGGTGACTTTGACCCAGACCTGACTTTATTCCAAAGATAATGAGCTTTTTACCTAATGGGTTTGTTTCTATGACATTTAAGCCATTCATCTGTTTCATTTCCATTCATTTGTGGAAAAAGTCTTTTTAATACATTTTGCCAGAAAAATCTTGTACAATAGTGTAAAGCAGGGCTTCTGTTTCTGCCTGCTGATGAGCTCTTTTACATCTTTGACTGACTAAATGGCGAATTTTGGACATTTGGGAGAAAAGCCGAGCATTTCTAACCTGCTGATTTAATAGGTTTTAAAGGCAGAGCTGTGATCTCTTCCCGCAGCCAACTTATTGATTCACACCAGTGGCTGCAACAGGGGGCATTAATGAGACGGTTGCTAGGCGACACGGGTAAACACCAGCCTTATGAAAAGCTATGACAACCTAACTTAAATAGACCGTAGAAGGGTATGATGGCTGTTGATAATTTAGAGATTGTATGCCTGATGAACTTTGAGCATACAGCAGATATTAAAACGTAACAATACACCTTAGCAAGCTGATTAATTTCACTTATGAGAGGCAAATCTCTTACAAAACATCAATCAAACTCTAAATGATTATGATGATTATTATATTTCTAAAGCCTTGGTTATTGGTTTAAAAACTAATGTACTTCAATATATTGTTAAAAGAGACATTCTCTGAAGATTTAATTAAAGAAAATATAATAATATAAGAAACAGAATTTAAGGTTGCAGAGTTTGAGGTTTTTATTGGGGGGAATTTTAAGGTTGAACTTGGAATGAGCACATTAGACGGACGGGTCATGTTAAACGTTTCAGGGACAGTCAATACAGACCGGAATAAGGTTGAGGAAGAATAGTGGAAATATTATTATTATTCAGGCAGGGACAGGTCTAATAATACCTTGGACAGGTCTAATAATATCCATTTCCAGTTTAGTTTATTATTTTTACTTGTCTATTTCTTTAAATGTCTATTTCTACAGTTATTTTCGTTTTTTCAAGAATTTTAAGTGATTTTACATGTATGTCATATGTGCTTTTTTAAAAAAAAAAAATAGTGTCGTAGTGGATAGCACGGTAGCCTCACAACTAGAAGGTCTTTCTGTGCGGAGTTTGCATGTTCTCCCCGCGCTTGCGTGGGTTTCCTGTGGGTCCATAGGAAGTGAATGTGTGTGTGCATGGTTGTTTGTCTATGGTGTTGCCCTGAGATGTACTGGCGACCCATCCAGGGTGTACTCTCGCCCTATGCGTGGTGGGATAGGCGCAGCAGACCCTCGTGACCCCGAATTTGGGAATAAACGGGTAAGAAGATGAATGAATAATGAAATATTTTTCTTTATTCTTTACATCTATTATCATCATCTTTCGGCTGCTCCTGTTAGGGTCGCCACAGCGGATCACTCTTCTCCACACTACCTTGTCCTCTACATCTGACTCTTTCACCCCAACTACCCGCATGTCTTCCCTCTCCACATACTCCTCCTTGGTCTTCCTCTTTTCCTCCTGGCCTACTCCTCCATCCTCAGCATTCTTCTACAAACCTAAATGAAATTGTAAACCTTATAGAGCTTGTATCTCTTATTTCAGTTTTCCTGCTTGCTCTAGCTGTGTCCTGACCTTACTGTCAAGGGTAATTTTGAGAAAAATAAAACGTGTATAGTTAACATTAGTAAGTCATAGAAGAAGATTTGATGTAGAACCATTTTAAAAGAAGAAAGGGAAAAATATTTTTACAACAGCTGTAAATAGATAATTACATTGAGTTAAACACAGCTTGTTCTTGCTGTTTGTCAGTGCAGTCAATGATCAAGTAGTTTCCCAATAGAAACAAATGTTCCTTCCTTTTTCACCCCCCCTTACCTCTAAGCACCTGATTACAGTAAATGAAGTGTTTGTTTGCACAACACTACTTTTAGTAGTTTTTTAAATTTTATTTCAGTAAAAACTATGAACACTTAACACTGCGTGTATCAAGTGACCCAATTTCACCAATGTTTTCTGTAATGTAGCACAAATAAGACATGGTCCACGATTGTGTAAGCAGGAACAAAGAGCATGGATTCAGATATTTTTGATATCTTTGAAGGGCGGCGTGGTTAGTGTGCTGTGCTTGGTCTCCTCGCAACAAGAAGGTCCCGGGCTTGATTCCCGGGCCGGGGGATCTTTCTGTGCAGAGTTTGCATGTTCTCCCGCCGTCGGGTACTCCTGTTTTCGGGTCCTCTGTCCAGGTTCCCTCCCACAGTCCAAAAACATGTAAATTAGGTTAATTGGTGATTTAATTAGGATGATTGGTGATAAGTGGTTAGCACGGTCACGTCACAACAAGAAGGTCCCAGGTTCAATTCTGGGTTGGGAGTTGTTCTTGCATGGGTTTTCTCTGGGGACTCCGGTTTCCTCTCATAGTCTAAAAACATGTACATTATGTTGATGGGTGATTCTAAAAATTGCCCATAGGATTGAGTATGGCTGGTTGTTCATCTGTTTGTGGCCCTCGATGGACTAAGGGAGTAGGCAGGTTGGAAGATGAATGAATGAATGAATGAATTGCATAAGGAATGTTTAGTCATATTAATAATTTTTAAGATGTGGCTGTCTCTTCCTAGCTTATACAGTAATAATATAGTAATGCTAAAGTTTTGTTCATTAGAAAGCCATTAACGTGTGTTTCTTTGAACCTTACCAGGTACCAGATAGTTGTGGAAATTATTCAGGCCACCACTATCAGCAGCATTCCCCAGCTTAAGAAACAGAAAGGTAAGTTTGTTACCCACGCAAATACAAGAAAGTCAGAGTGGATTTTTATAGAACACTTATAGAACAATAGCCTGACATTGGACAGGTCTGTAATTGGAGCTGGTTCTTTAAATGTGATTAAATAGCGATGACCTTTTAATGCTCCTCCAATTATTCTGTAGTCCAAAAAAGGAGCAACTGCTCTACAGTTAAATGTCATTCACTGACAGGTTTAATTTTGCGGTTTGATGAGTATCTTAGTGTTTTTGGACTGTGGGAGGAAACCGGTGTGTCCGAAGGAAGCCCACTCAAGAGCGTGGAAAACATGCAAACTCTGCACAGAAAGAATTGAATCAGCTCCAGGAATTGAACCTAAGACCTATTTGATGTGAGATGACCGTACTGCACCGCGCCACTTTTACTAAACACTAATTTGGGCATAATAAAGTGTCAGTTCAAAACATAAAAAGTAAAGACAATAATCAGGAACCTACTCGTGTTAATAGCATAGTTTGTTTTAAAATCTAAAAGATTTGTGATTTGTCTTGACAATTGTTTAGTGAGACTGTAGTGTTTCTACACGTTATCAAATTATAAATGAATAAATTACACATGCAGCCCATTCCTCCTTGGCAATGTTACAAACCTGAACAAAGTGCCAAAGTGGCTTTTTATATGATCAGCGCTCTGCCCCTCTGCACCTGCTGCTCTAAAACAAATCACAAGGGAATGTGGACTTTATATAGCTTATATGATCGTACGGCTTCTAAATTTTGCATGGAAAGAAAAAGATTCTTATTTTATTTTATTTATGGCTTTGTAAATCTCTCCAAGCACATAAATGGTCCATAGGAAGTTGGTGAATCGTTCAGCTGGGTTTCTTTTACTATTGTGAAGGCATTTATTGTTCTTATTGTTGATTTAATATGTATACGTGTAAAAATATTCCTCCCTTTTATAGACAGCAAAGGGAAGGAGACTGCAGCTATGAAGGCAGACTTGCTACGAGCAAGGAATATGAAGCGCTACATTAACCAGCTTACTGTGGCTAAAAAGCAATGTGAAAAGAGAATCCGTCTGCTAGGAGGGCCAAATTACGAGCAGCAAGAAGACGGAAACCAAGACGAGGGAGATGGGCCACAGGGTCAGAAGGTGAGGAGATTAGTGGGCCATCTGTTAGCCCAGTTTAAAACCATGTTAACAAATCCAATTAATGCATATACATATATAAAGTGCTTCTGGGTTTTCTCATTAGGATGCATAACAAATGACATTTTAATTATTTTGACAGCTGTTTTTGCAAGGCACACATTCCAAACAATTGAGATGAATGCAGAGCTAACACACCCACATAAACAACATGTACATCGTCACTGTGTTGTCCCCTCTGTTGAAAGTATAATTAAGTAGGTAATATAATGTGTAGTTTTGTCTGTGGGTTTCCGAAGCATAAGTGTTATGTAATGGTGTAAGGGTTGTTTTGCCTACAGTGGTTCAGGCAATAGCATGGTATAGCACGATGGTATAAAACTGTACATTTCTTGTCTGTTATCGCCCACTGCCACTTATAGCTGGGTATATGAGAGAGCGTAGCTATTGAGTGACTATACTGTATTATATGTTCCTCAGAGAGAAAAGATACTGTAACACAACCTTTTCCTGCACTTAATGGTAATGCATTGTGTTCTTCTAATGGCCACTTTGGGAGTTCCTCATAAAGCAGACACCGATTCATCTCTGTCTCTGACAACCCCATTTCACAGTTGTCCTTTTATATTGTATATGGGGACTGGAGGATTATTTAGCAATTTTTCTAAGTCCACAATGGAACAACATGAAATCATCTTCTCCGGTTTAGTAGCTGTTATTAAAGCTTGCTCTAAAAGAACATTAATCACCTAGAAAATCCAGCACCTCTGTGTCTCTAATCAAATACAAATTGATGTGAAAAATCTAAATATACAGTATGAATATATTCATGTAATGGATCATTTTCTCGAGCAAACTGATTTCCTATGTTCTTATACAGATTATTCAGTTTGAGGAGATCATGTCGAACACAGTGTTCCGGGAACATTTCCGTGTTTATATGGAGCGCGTGGATAAGAGAGCCCTTATCAGTTTTTGGGAGTTGGTAGAGATGCTCAAAAGTGCTAACAAGGTATGAGAAAAATATATTTATTTGCTAGTAGTAAGTAGCTCCTAATCTATAGTCCTCTATTGAGCAGCTGATCATCCTTTTATTTTTGAATTCAGATCTTTCTTTTATGTTTTTCTAACATCATCATATGATGAGCATAATATGATCATGATGATAAGTTGGCCTGGATCACATTGTTGCATAAGCTGAAGGCAGAGAAGTTAGAACAGAGAACTGCTGTGTTTCATTTGTTTTGCAGTTTATTACTGAGCTTGAAATTGACAAATTTGGTACCGGATTTAAAATAATTGGCTTTTCTCACGCTTGTAATAATTAAAACTTGTATAATCTTTGGCCTTTAGAAATGAGCTCTATTGGCTATTCAAATCATTGTTAACCGAATGTATTTGTGCAAGTCCAATGAAAAAATGTTAATGTGGAAATGTTATTATTCATATCAATGACCCATAAAAATGGGCCATGCTGATGAACATAAATAACAAACAACTTAAAAAATTCAGGCAATTATTAATTGATAAACTGTACCATTGTAAGCAATGACCCATACTGAAAGTTTCACTACTTTTCACTATTAGTATATCTATTGTTTCCACGAAGACTGTTGCCAACTTTAGTTTTTATTATTGCTGCATAATCTTACATACATACATACTAACTAACTTGACCTGTTTCTGATTCATTATAGTAATCAAAATCTGACCATTACACTCTCCCGAGACAAATGCTTGAGACTGGGTATGATCAAACTCTATTTTATTTTATCTTCATACAGACTGAGGTGCCACAGCTAGTAGGTGAAATCTATCAGAACTTCTTTGTAGAAAGTCGAGAGATCCCGGTTGAGAAAGCTCTCTTGAAGGAGATCCAGCAGACTCTGGTAGGGAACAAAGGCACGGATGTCTTTCACAAGATCCAGAGTGAGGTCTATGAGACAATGAAGGAGCGATATTACCCCTCGTTTCTCGTAAGCGACCTGTATGAGCGGCTTATCAAACGGGAGGAGCAAAGAAGCAGCTCACAGTCCAGCAGTGAGGAGAAAGATGATGGTGTGAGTATCTACATCATAGAATTAAAAACAAGGGTGTTTGTGGCGAATGGGTCAAAGTGATTTGATAGGTTGATTGATTAGTTTAAATTGCCTATAGGAGTGAATGTCTGTTTGTGTGTGATTGTTTGTTTGTGTGCCCTGTGATGGACTGGCGACCTGTCCAGGGTGCCCCTTGCTCTATATGCCCTGGGATAGGCACCAGCAGACCCCTGTGACCCCGAATTAGGGAATAAGTGGGTAAGAAGATGAATGAATGAATAAATGAAGTGACCTTGCCTTTTATGCTATAATGACAACAATAACAAAACTTTATTCATGTTATTAGTGTACTTTGGTCATATAGTTATGACTATCTGTATGTTTAGTTAATTTTCAGTATTCTGCCTATTTATATTTATGTATGCAGTGTCAAAATATGGAAGGGGAAGAGGTGACACTAGACGAAGGCAGTAAAGGTATAAACGAGCAGGTCAGCTATGCTGCTAACAAACTTCGGCAACTCTACGAAAGACTGGAGTACAAACGGCAAGCACTGGGCTCTATACAGAATGCACCCAGACCTGACAAAAAGGTAACTATTGAACGATGGACTTTATGCACTATATTGCCAAAGGTTTGTGGCCCCCTGAGCATCACAAACACATTCATTTTAAACATTTTATTTCCACTTTGTTATTGGATGACGCGCCATTCTTCTAGCAATGGTAAAGCTTGAATGTGAGGTATCTCTTCATTCAGCTCCAACTCTATTAGTGAGATCAGACACTAATTTCAGGTAAGGAGGTCTGTGGTGCAATGCCCTTTGTTTAAACTGAACCATTGGTATGTCCATATGATTTTGATTCTAATGATCTGAGTGATCTGATTGGTTTGTATTCACTGAGTTCTTCTGAGATATTACAGATACATAGATTTGCTCTTGGCCTTTCGGTTCCCCATGTCCGATTTAACTTATACTCGACATAACCACTTGAGTTACACTACTCTCTGTGCTGCAAGGAAAGTAACATTGGTGACTGTTACTTTAATTTTTCATTTACTCAGTGAATTGTCTTACACTGTAACTATGCATTGTAGATGCTTTTGCCCAATTGTGGGGCCTATTTCTCTATTAATATTGTCCCTTAAAGGAATAATTCACCAAGAAAGAAAATCTACAAAACTGACATTAATTACTCACCCTGGTGTTAGATAAAATGCCTTAATTTCCATAAAGATGGTTTTATGCTTGTTATAATACCAGATGGGGTAATTATTTCTTTAATCATTAATGAACAAGGCCCTTAACCACTCAAACAGCTCAGTTGGATTGAAGGAAATGTTAAGTTAGTCAGGATGATGACTGACACTTTCTTCTTCTCCTTTCAGCTAATTATCGTTCTTCACACTACCCTGTCCTCTACATCTGCCTCTTTCACCCCAACTACCTGCATGTCTTCTCTCACCACATCCATAAACCT
>JAOTRA010033137.1:5305-21951 GCA_026260255.1 Pseudolaguvia tuberculata | reverse complement strand
GCTGGGATAGGCGCAGCAGACCCCCGTGACCCCGGATTCGGGAATAAGTGGGTAAGAAGATGAATGAATGAATGAATAAATGAATCTATTTTTATTTCACTTATTTCACTCAAGCTGATTATTTTCTGAATAACTACCTATTTACATAGTGAAATATATTGTTAATGTATGAAATAAAATGACTAAAATTGAATACAGCCCACCCCTACTTAGATATTTAATATACCTGAGCAGATATAAACCTGGTGGAGTCAAAGTTACTGGCTTAACAGGTGGAGTTAAAGGCAAGTTTGCAAAAATCCTGCGTGATAACCAAAACCTTTGAGGTTCCCTGCTTAAATTACACAACAGCTTCTTGAAGCAATGACTGTCGTCAACTGGTGCACACCTTGTTTACATTACAGTGTAATAAATTTTGAGACCTTACTTGGAAAACCACACCAGCATGGCACATCAGTTTACCAGCTCACTACTGATGAGCTCTTGCTTCAGAAGCTGCATCTTTTGTTCTCTGCTCTGGTCACATTTCAACTTTGTTTGTTTTGTTGTTTTGTCACCAGTCAATCTCCATGCTTTTGTTACAGTCATGAATTGAAACTATGCATTTCTAATTCATTGTTTTGTCATCTGGCTTTATTTACATTGTCATGGGTTCTGACTGGTAAGGAATTTGTTTTGTGCACTTGTCAATCTGAACATAACTGGTCTACATAATTGGTACAAGTAATATTTACCTGTGTTTTGGAAACCATTCCTGTTAAAAACAATGTTATATTCACAAAACGACTATTTCAACTCAAGGAATTAATTGGTCTTTTGTATAAGTAGTATGTGATGGTGAACAGAATGGTGGACTGTGGTGAAGGTGTGGACCAAACAAAGATTTTAACACTGCAGCTTTATTGTGTGATCATTTGTCTTAACAGATTGACTAACATGCATTTATGTAAATACTTTAATAGAAGGTAGCTAATCTGTGAGAATACTACAGAATACTGAGTACGGCGTTATTTTGCCTGATTATTAATGTAACGACGTATGGTTCATAAGCAGTCAAATATAAAGATTGTAGTAGTAAGCAGGTTGCCTAAGTGAACAAGTTGCATTTCCATATCCAGATCATTCATTACATTACAATAAGATACAGTTAAGTTAATTTAGCGGCAGTGGTGGCTCAAATTTAAGGGTCGTTGATTTAGCTGAGCAGTTGAAGGGTCCAGCAATGGCAGCTTAACAGTCCGGGGAGATGATTGCTAAATCTAATCTAATTTAATCTAATCTATCGCATAACACATCCACTGCGTTTATTTATTCATCTTTAGAAATGATTGTGTCCTATTTATAAAGCAAGATCAACGGATTGAATAGATAGTTTTAGATTAACAGACCCCACTAAGAAAATTCAGCAGATGCATTAAAAATTAACCATGGGAATAGTCAGGGTTGGTTAAGAGTGCTGGGAAAGAATAAAAAGATAATTGTAGTCACACTGGGGTGTAGTATTATCTAGACTGTTTAGGAAAGGAAAGAATGCATTTTCTGAAACTGAACCTGAAAAGGTTGACTCTCTAAAACAAATATTTGGGGTTAACTCACCAGGTTCCATTCATCCAGCCACCTGTTAAGGCGCATAATAAAAAGGATGAGGGGTATGATCAAGCAATTCAAGCATTTTGTGAGTGCGTCTGCATTTCAAAAAACGGTGATTTTTTTATTCCAATGAGAACCACTCGTGGCATAATTAATCTGTGGTTAAGACAACTTCATTTTTTAAAACAGAAACAAATTTGATCTCTTTGATGGGAAAGACACTGTCCATGCTGATAAGAATTCTACTATGTAATTTTCATATGTGCTGGTTCATCCAGAAAGTCTGGATTTAATGTAGATGGAGGGAACCTGTTAAAACCTGTTTTTTAGTCTTAATTCCTTAATTTTCACTCAGGACCAAACGTGCTGAGCCATCTTTCCCCAAATGGGTTCCTTGGGAGTGAAGCGAAAGATTTAAAAGTGAATGCTGTCAATTTAAGGACTGTGTTAAACCGGACAGTGCTGAAGGGGTAATGTTGGGTCTACCAAAACATAGGTGTGTTAGTGATACAAGCAACTCTCAGTATCTAAACCACTAACTAATGCTAAGTTTCCACTCCACCATTTTGGCTGTTACTATGTTGAAATCATACAAGTGTTAATAACTTTGTTAACGTCTGTTCCCTTGGATTGCTAGCCACGGTCCCCAACAGATGATTGATGGCAGTCATAATTCTATTAAATAATCACCACTAGAACAACAAACAAGCGGATATAAGTCTGATGAGTAGAAGATCAGGAAGAGAAAGTTATGAAGGGAAAAGGAGTTATTATGTTTAAAACTTTATGATGCTTGGGCATCATGGTCATGTGTTTGACAGGTAACCAGGACCAAAAGTTATATGAAAGGATCTGCTGACTTGTCACAGGCACAGAATGTCTAAATTATGTCCTGTCTGTTAACACTAGCCATTGTCTGTCGGTTTCCTGCATTAGGTTTGCTTTTATAATAAAGTTGTCTTTTCATCTCCAACTTTTGTTCTTTTTTAGCTTCATGGCAACACTAAGCTTTCATGTTGCAACCGCGTGAGACAGAAATCACAGTGATGCAAATAACATAGTTCTGTGCTAAAGCCAGTGGAGTGTGAAGTGTAAAAACCACAGGGTGCCATTTTTTGTCTTAAATAGCTTTAAGAGAAATGCAAACAAATAGGAGACGTAAGAAGAGGAGCATTTTCTGGAGATTTCGCTTATTTAGCTTAAACACAGAGGAGAGAAACAGACATCTGATCCCAGTTGCAGTTCTCACAACAAAAATTTAAGGATTATCGCACTCAAATACACTAGACTTTGATGTTATGATTTTCCCCTCTTTCATTTTGTTTTGTTTAAGGCTTTTGGAATTTATAATCTAGCAGTCAGGAAATAATGTCAGCTGCTGATGGTTTCTCTGACTATCTATAATGATTTTTTTTTTTGGATGTTCTTTTCACAATGTGTCTGAATGGTTTGCACACTTAAAAGTTAAATCTGAATTAGCTACAAGGTCTCCGAACATCTTTTTTCTTATTAAGGGCAGCAAGGACATTCCTTTACCCAAGTTCAAAGCCTCACAGGCATGTCTAAATAGACGTACCTTAAAAAAGCCAATGGAATGTAGACAGTGGGACATCTAAGTTAATATGAATGCGGTTCCTGTTTTCTTGTCTGTTGAAGGTGTACCAGGCTGTTACTTGTGTGATCTTGTTTATTAACTGTACATTCACAAGGAAATAATAGTCTTTTGTTCGTTACAGTTACTGCTGGCAAGATATGTTGTTTGACTGGGTTTTGACCATCCTAAATGTACAGAAAATATATTGGGTTTAAGCATGAATCACAAAATCATACAGCATTCAAATACTGGCTAATAAGCACATTCTGTTGTGCAACTTATGAAACAGCTGAACAAAGCTGTTTAACCTGCAGTTTGATAAATTTTTGTTTTTGACAAGCGGGGAGAACTTGGTTTATACCCCACCGGTGCCTATCTGTCCAAACAAAACCCTTCACTCTTCCTGTGCCAGGGTTGCTATATCACAACTACATATCATTCCTGTTCTTTCTGCTGAAAGATGCTAAGAAACAAAGTGGAAGTTGTATCAGTGTCTAAGGACTGGATCATGGTTTGAGTCCCAGCACTGCCAAGACACCACTGTTGGGCCTCTGAGCAAGGCTCTTAAGCTCCAATTGCTTAATTAAATGATAAATGAGAGATAACTGTAAGTCTCTCTGGACAAGGATGCCTGCCAAATGCTGTGACAAATCTGTATGCATGTGATAAATAAACCCCTTATATCAAACATTGTCAGTTTGTCTTGTCTATGAACCAGGCTTGTATAGTAGCATCTAAGCTTTGGCCTCTAAGAGTCTGTTGTGTGCCAACCCCTATGTCCACCAACAAATATTTTTATTACTAATGATTTAAGTAATGTTTTGCACACGTCAGTGATTCTTCGATCTTGAAAAAAGAAAAAAAATATTATACAGTGGTGTGAAAAAGTGTTGGCCCTTTTCCTGATTTCCAAACTTCTTGCATGTTTGTC
This sequence comes from Pseudolaguvia tuberculata, assembly GCA_026260255.1. Classification (NCBI taxonomy): domain Eukaryota; kingdom Metazoa; phylum Chordata; class Actinopteri; order Siluriformes; family Sisoridae; genus Pseudolaguvia; species Pseudolaguvia tuberculata. The sequence goes on along the minus strand of JAOTRA010033137.1, from coordinate 17,836 downwards.
ACATTTTAATGTTTCAGATCATCAAACAACTTTAAATATTAGCCAAAGATAACATGAGTAAACACAAAACACGGTTTTAAAAAAAAGGTTATTATTAAGGGAAAATAAAATCCAAAACTACATGGCCCTGTGTAAGAAAGTGTTTGCCCCCTTAACCTAATAATTGGTTGGGCCGCTCTTAGCAGCAACTACTGCAATCAAGCGTTTGCGATAATTTGCAATTTGTCTGTTAACGCGATGTGGAGGAATTTTGCTCCACTCATCTTTGCAGAATTGTTGTAATTCAGCCACATTGGAGGGTTTTCGAGCACAAACCGCCTTTTAAAGGTCATGCCACAGCATCTCAATAGAATTCAGGTCAGAACTTTGACTAGGCCACTCCAAAGTCTCCATTTCGTTTTTCTTTAGCCATTCAGAGGTGGACTTGCTGGTGTGTTTTGGATCATTGTCCGGCTGCAGAACCCAAGTTTGCTTCAGCTTGAGATCACGAATAGATGGTCGGACATTCTCCTTCAGGATTTTTTTGGTAGACAGCAGAATTCATTGTTCCATTTATCACAGCAAGTCTTCCAGGTCCTCAAGCAGCAAAACTGCCCCAGACCATCACAATGCCACCACCATATTTTACATTTGGTATGAGGTTCTTTTTCTGAAATGCGGTGTTACTTTTACGCCAGATGTAATGTGACACACACCTTCCAAAAAGTTAAACTTTTGTCTTGTCAGTCCAAAGAGTATTTTCCAAAAACCTGGTAAAACCTGGTAAAACTGAGACGAGACTTTATGTCCTTTTTGCTCAGTAGGGGTTTTTGTCCTGGAACTCTGACATGCAGACCATTTTTACCCCCAGTCTCTTTCTTATGGTGGAGTCATGAACATTGACCTTAAATGAGGCAAGCGAGGCCTGCAATTCTTTGGATGTTGCTGTGGGTCTTTTGTGACCTCTTGGATGAATCGTCGCTGCACTCTTGGGGTAATTTTGGTCGGCCGGCCACTCCTGGGAAGGTTCTCCACGGTTTTCGCCATTTTTGGATAATGGCTCTCACTGTGGTTTGCTTGAGTCCCAAAGCTTTAGAAATGGCATAACCTTTTGCAGACTGGTATATCTCAATTACTTTCTTTGTCATTTGTTTGCCATGTAGTTTTAGATTTTGTTTTTCCTTAATAATAAAACATTCATTTAAAAACTGTGTTTACTCATGTTATCTTTGGCTAATATTTAAATTTCTTTGATGATATGAAACATTAAAATGTGACAAACATGCAAAAAATTGGAAATCAGGAAGGGGGCCAACACTTTTTTACACCACTGTATATAAATATCGTATGATTCTAAATCGTATGATTATAGGATGAATAAAAATTAACAGACTATATAGACTGTGAGCAACAAAGTGGCGCAGAGGTTATCTTCACAGCAAGAAAGACCCAGGTTCGATTCCAGGGCAAAGCTAACAGACTGTCTTAATAGATGATAAAACCCTGTGTATGTGTGTGTGTCCCCTCACCTTGGTAATACGGTCAGCGTCTCGACTTAACTGCTTTTTCTCCGTATCCCAGTGTGTATGTGCTTCCTGTAGTTGCCTTTCCAGATTCTGTTGGGTTTGTTTGCTCTCTGCTTTAATTGAGAATATTGTTGCTTGCAGCTCTGCCATTGCCTAGAGGAGCACATACAGACAACAACAACTATTGTTCATTATCAAGAATAAGAACACACTTTTGTTTCTTGGAAAAACACTAGATTTTTTTTCTTTTAGCAACTGGTACTGAGGTTATAGCATAGATACACAAAACAATTTCTGTGTTATGTGGCAGAACTGATTGGCTATTTTCCAAAGAACTGTGTTTACTTTTGTAAGGCATAATGACAACAGTAACTACCAAAATGACCCTGATCAAAAGTTTACATATCCGGTAATTTAGGCTTGAGAACATCCAGACAAAGTCAAAATGAGTTTGAATAGCTATTAAGTGTACCATCTTGTGATTTGTTTTATTGTAATTAGTGTGTGTGTGTGTGTGTGTGTGTGTGTGTGTGTGTGTGTGTGTGTGTATAAAAGGTCAGTGAGTCTCTAGACTCCTGACAGATCTTGACACATGAAAGACCTGCATCTTTCATCTAGTGTTACACTGATGTTTCTGGATTCTGAGTCATGGAGAAAGGAAAAGACTGATCAGCGGATAGTTAAGGGACATAAAAGGATATCCAAGGAAATGAGAATGCCAATCAGCAGTGTTCAAACTCTAACTAAGGAATAGGAAATGAAGGGTTCGGATGAAACAAAAGCAAAATTGGGTAGACCAACTAACATTTTAGTAGCTAGAAAACTTTTTTAGGATGAAAAGTAAACCCCACAAATAATTAGGTGAAATACAGGAGTATCTAATATGAGCAGTCACTGTTTCAAGATTCACAATAAGACAACTTGAAGAAAATTGGGTTTCATTATCGAGTCACCAAAAGAAAGCCATTGCTATGCAAATGCTACAAAAGTATCTTGATTACAAAACCACAATCAGCATAGAGACAAGCATCAAACCTTCTGCAAAAAAGTCATTTAAAGTGATGACATCAAAAAGGAACTTTTTGGCCCATAAACATTACATTTGGAGAGGAGTCATCAACGGCCATGCTAAAAAGTACATCATTCCTATTGTGAAACAATGAGTTGGATCTCTGATATTTTAGGCATGTGTGAGATACAAAGGCACAGAAAATTTGATCAAAATTCTTCTTCTTACGGCTTCTCCCGTTAGAGGTCGCCACAGCGGATCGCCCTTCTCCACACTAGCCTGTCCTCTATATCTGCCTCTTTCACCCCAACTAACTGCATATCTTCCTTCACCACATCCATAAACCTCCTCTTTGGTCTTCCGCTTTTCCTCCTGCCCAGCACTTCCATCCTCAGCATTCTTCTACCAATATACTGCATGTCCAAACCATCTCAACCTAGTCTCCCTAACATTGTCTCCAAAACATCCTACTTGCGCCATCCCTTTAATAAACTAATTTCTTATCCTGTCCATCTTTGTCACGCATAATGAAAATCTCAGCATCTTCAACTGTTTCTAAACCGTACAACATTGCTGGTCTCACTACAGTCCTATAACCTTTCCCTTTCACTCTTGCCAAAACTGGTCCATTACAAATCACTCCTGTGACTCTTCTCCACCCGTTCCACCCTGCCTGAACTCTTTTCTTCACTTCTCTAACGCACTCTCAATTACTTTGCACTGTTGACCCCAGGTACTTGAACTCTTGCACCTTCACTACCACTTCTTCCAGCAACCTCACCACTCCATTGCCTTCCCTCTCATTCACACACATGTACTCAGTCTTACTCCTGCTGACTTTCATTCCCCTTCTTTCCAGCGCATACCTCAAAATTGATGGCAAGAAATATGTTGAATTTAGCCTGGATGACGTGCATGGGATGTACCTGGACATTTCAACAATGTAATGATCCAAAACACAAGATTGCGTGGAACTGTCATTGGCTGCAAGAGAAGGTTCCGGAGTGGAACCTCATCAATCTCAACTGAATATTATTGAGCCACTCTGAAAAGATGTCAAATGGGCAGTTTATGTAAGACAATCCAAGAAATGACAGGAACTGGAGGCCTTTTTACAAGAAGAATGGAGAGCTTTGCCGCCTGAAAAGAGCCTCTGATGTTAAAGGAGGCAATACACAGTATTAAGAAACTGGGGTATGTAAACTTTTTTTTGTCAGTCATTTGGATAGTTTCCGTTGTCATTATGATTTAAAAAGAGTAAACAATAAATGGATTCAGCCAACCACTAGCCATGAATTTTTCTGTAATTTATATTCTCTAAAAATGGGTATGTAAACCTATGAGCACAACTGTATATGACATGCTTTTAGTTGTTGGTGTGAAGCACATTTTTATAAAGTATTGTTTATTTTTGGTTCCTGAATTCTAGCTTTGAGTTTTATATGACGCTGTATCTTCAAATTTGCTTTTAAAAGTAAATCCATCCATCCATCCATCCATCCATCCATCCATCCTTCTTCTGACCGCTTATCCAAGACCACGTCGTGGGTGCAGCAGTCCAAGCAGGGATGCCAAGACATCCCTCTCCACAGACACTTCCTCTAGCTCTTCCGGGGGAACACAGGTATTCCCAGGCCAGTCAAGAGACATAGTCCCTCCAGTAACTGTCCTGGGTCTTCCTTCGGGGCCTCCTCCCGACGGGATATGCCCCAAACACCTCTACTGGGAGGCGTCTGGAAGGGATCTGTGACAGATGCCTAAACCACCTCAGCTGGCTTCTCTCGATGCAGAGGAGCAATGGCTCTACTCTGAGCTCCTCCTGGATTACCGAGCTCCTCACCCTATCTCTAAGGGAGCGCCCGGCCACCTTACGGAGGAAACTCATTTCGGCCGCCTGTATCCGGGATCTTATCCTTTCAGTCGCAAAGCTCATGGCCATAAGTGAGAGTAGGAACGTAGATTAACTTGTAAATTGAGAACTTTGCTTCACAACTCAGCTATTTCTTTACCATGACTGATTGCTACGTCGGCTGCATTACTGCAGAAGATGCACCAATTCTGCTGTCAATCCCTCAGTCCATTCTTCCCTCACTCAAACAAGATCACGAGATACTTAAATTCCTCCTCTTGAAGCAAGATCATACCACCAACCTGAAGGAGGCAAGCCATCCTTTTCCAACTGAGAAAACAATCAAAGCTGGTGGACAAGTGAAGGGGCTAAACAGTTTATCTGTGATGCTTTAATCAAATAAAGATTTTATTTACTGAAAGAAAGGCAGATGTGACCCACAGGCAACTGCTTTGGGCTAGACAGATAATTGTTTATGGTGTGCAAACATTCAGTAGGAATAATTAGCTTGAAATCCATTCATTGTGTGGGAGAAGGGAGTGAACACTTTAGAACAGCCACAGAGCGAGAGATTAAGCTTATTCTGTTAGTGGGTAGACCACATGAAAGCAAAAACGCTACATTATTATGGTAACATCAGTTAGCTTGGTAATCATTATTTTGCCATATAGATTTAGTCTTCAGCCTGGAGCTGCACACTCATCCCTGTTTTCTTGTTATTCCTGTAGCTCTGCACAGATATTTATGCTCTTTCGGGTGTAATTGCCTTAGCTCGCCTTCTGTAATTTGACAGCCGCTGTTTAGGCTGGGAGTGAGCACACTTCCTGCTGAAGCTGAACCAGTTAGATCATCAATCCACAGCTTGTTGACTGTGCACTTTAATACTAGCTTACTAAGGCCTTAAATATTCAGGTGGTACAAAACAATTATTCTGTTAAACACCCATTAAAACAAACGGTTAAAAACTTTTTTAATGATGAAAATTCTCTATGAAGTACATAATAAATCTATATGATAAACTTCTAGAGCCTGTTATTCCACTGCAACTGACACCGTTGCACTGGCTTACATATGCACTTTTGCTAGGAGAGCATCTTAGAAATGATAATCATCAATGGCAAATCAGGAAGGAAGGTCAAATGTGGGTTTAAAAAAGAAGGATTTTTTGCATTTGCCAAAATTTAGCTTGCTATTAAATTGACTTATTACACATGTGACTGTACTGTTGACCAAAAAGGAAAGCTAAGTCTTGATAAGTGTTACAAGCGGGATGTCGGTTAATGGCCACGCAAATACACAATCTCAAAAGAACGCAGTGCAGCAATGCCTCATTTCCCAGATTGCAAAACAGACCAGGGTGTGTTAAACATCAGATAATAATAATAACCCTGTTAAATCCGATCTAATGGTTAGTGTGAAGGAGGAGCATTCAAGTATTTCCCACAAAGGTGCAGCAAAAGGAAAAGAAACATGTTTGCTAAGCTTTTGACATTTTTGAGCTGATGGGGGTAACTAGATTGAAGGGTGGGCGTTCTTACTACCGAAACACAGCATTAAACAAAAGATTGGCAAGTGTCTGCAAACCCTGACTCGTACACACTTGCTTTCTTTTTGTCGCCAGCAGTGTAATATAATAGGTTGACGATTTCACACATCTGCTCATCAACCTTACTTTGAACCCTGTGTTTTATGGGGTGGGGTGGTGGGGTTCTTGAAAGATGTGAAAGAGGAGACAGAGGCGACCAAAATACAAGAAAGAAGAGTGTAGAGATAGGGAAGGAGGGGGAAATGGCTGAGGAGTTCAGCCAGTGTGTGCTAACCTATTTCATTCTCACACTTAGAAGAGCGTGTATAAAGCTTTAGCACAGAACACAGTTTGATTCATGAGCATAGAAGAGAACCCAGACCGAGTTTCCTTAACCAAGCCTTGTCTGAACAGATTAAATGTAATGTTAACCACATGGCTTGTTGGGTTGAGGTCTCAACAAGACAAGTAACAAGACAAGAGAGCATAGAAAAATGAAGAAAAAAAATTAACCTACACATTCTGATAAAAAAAAAGTCTTGATTAAAATAACTGTTTATTGTATTTTTGAAATTTTTTTTTACAATTAAGATACTGTTATGACATCATAAGATAGACTATAGTTAGGTGGCGTAATTATTTTAATTACTACAGGTGCATCTATGGAATGTTGTAATTATACCAGAAGGTGGAAATACCATGAGGAAATAGAACTAAAATAGAATTAATATTCTCTGATTACTGTGCTTATGAGACTGTAAAACAATGAGGATAGGAGCGTCATTATGTGAAGGTTGAAGTTTGAAAAGATGGCAACCCAGTGATGCACCACGATTCCTTCTTGCAAATTTATGAGATTTTTTGAGTCTCTGAAATGCAGACGATTTGCACAAATGAATATAAACTCAAACAGATCCACACTGAAGTAAAAGCCTGATTACTATTTTTTGTCCATGTCTGAAAACTGCAATTAAAAATTGGATAAATCTGTGTTGTCTGAATTCTTATCAAAATATTTATAACTAAAAGGAGGATTTTTCTCTCACCTTATTGCAATTTATTTGACTTTTATGAATATGAAAGATACATATGTATATTAAAGTTATAGATTTCAACCAAACTTGTATGTTTTTCTGATCGATTGTATTCTTTTCCTTTACTAGTGAATTAAGCGAATCTGTGTTTAAATATAAATATGACACCTATAATTATACTACGAAGGAATCAAATGGACTAACCTTTTTCCTTCTGAACTTTTGTCTACTCCTTTAAAACAATCTTTTGGCTAGATTTACCTGTGCAGACTTAGCAAACTTCTGGGTGTATTCCTTCTCAAGCTGCTTCAACTTGCTGTTTGCCTGAAATGATAGAGGTGAAAATAGTTTAGATGGTGGGAGGAAGGAGGGGTTTGGGGTAGACAGAAAGTGAGAGAAAGACATGAAACCCAATCGTTTGGGAGAAAGTGAGCACAAAGATACATTGCTGGGACCCCTGAGGTTGATTGAATCCTTTTATTAGTATGGTGATGAATGACCAGAAAATGTTTGATCCTTTGCTAACTATTGACATGTTTAGAAAACCAAAATAATTAATAACAAATTATGATGTAACCAGTCTGGAAATAATTTAACCAGATAACTCAGCTCACAACAAATAACATAACAAATAAGATCAACAGTAGTGAAAATTTGATTCACAGATTGATTCAATTCTCTTCAGTAAACAATTTATACTTGGGTCAGATTGTTTGTCACCTACAGTCCATTACACGGTAAAAAACACAAATTCATCCTCTTGTCTTTCTAAAACAGCTCTGAGGAAAGGACTCCACAAGACTGGAGATGTGTTTCGGCTTGATGCCCAATTTACATTTTGTGATCATATTGTTTTTATGGTAGACAATCCTGGGTCATACACTAGTAAAAATAATAAATGGGTCACTTGATACATACGGTGTATACGCGGCCAAAGTCAAGGTGGAAAGTAGGGTGAGTTCCTGCTGGATTAGATTACTTAGATTACAACACCATGACCACTTTGTCATGTTCTTCAAACCATTCCTAGAAACGTAATGCAGTGTGTATATACAATCCTGCTAAATAAAGGCCATTAGCAACAATGTTTAGCTAGGTGGTACGAGGCAAAACATACAACTGAAGGTCACGATTAAAGGTTTCTCTGTAGAACATTGCTCAGAGCAACACAATGCCTCTAATAGTTTGCAATGTTATCATAGTGGACCCAGCCATTTATATGACGAAAAGAAAACATAATTCATCAGACCCAGTTCTGATCAAAATCATTAGATTTGTATACTCGCTTAGCTTTCCAACTTCTTAATGTTTACTTGCTTGCTTAATATTATTCCTATCACCCGTCAGTGAATTTATTAGAGAGGTAATTTGAGTTTGGTGGACGTAGGGGAAGCATGCAAGAAGATCAGGATAGAAATGGTAGTAACCCTGTGGCTATAAGCAAGTAAATTTTAAATGAATTTATCTGTAGTTTTAATGTAGGGCTCATAAATATAATTGTCATCATTTAAAAAAAGCAACCTTTCATGAAACGATTTTGCTTTTTATTATAATTTATTCCTTTAGGTGGCTATTACTGATTGGATTTCACACACCAAAGAATCATTTAGTAAAGACATTTTTATGACTAGCATAAGAAAAAAATGTCCAAGTGTCTGAAGAAGTAAAGCAACTGAAAATAGGTATGACTTTTATTGCGGTCCTCACATTTGCAATTTCCACTTTTAACCAGGTGTTTATTTATTTATATCAAACTTAATGTAAGTTTATACCATATTTATTTTGCTCGAGGAAAAGTATCAATATCTTTCCTTGCAGTATTTGTGAGTGTTAAACATGTCAGGTATTTACAGGCCCAGGAGGGTGTGTGCTGTGTGTGTGAACGTGTGTGTGTGTGTGTGTGTGTGCGCGCGCGTGTGTGCATGAGCAATAGAGTGTCAGCAGCGATGCCCTGCTGTCAGAATTACTTTCCATTGAGCTGCTGAACCACTGACAAGACAGACAGCCTGCAGCAGGCATCAACACCTCAACCACCGTTTAAACAAACACACACAACCGAAGCTGGGGCAGCTCAACCTGTTTTAGCATTCTCTCCCCCTCTATTTGAACTTTATTCTCCTCTTTTAGTCGCTATCCATCTGCTCCATGTGGGTTTTTTTACCTGATGAGAGTGAAAACAAAGCATGAAGAGTGACGACTGGGAAAAGAAAAAAAACACACAGACTGGACATTCTTTGAAGCCTGTCAGCTGCTTGCGTTGCTATAGAGACTACATGCATTGCTGCTGTTTTATCAGGCATGTTGGGCTTCATATAATAAACAATAAATGAGTACATTATAAATCACTTACAATACAAGGCATCATTCATTCATCATTCGTTCATTGTCTAATTTGTTCTGCTGGAGCCTATTCCCAGTGCACATAGGAAGAGAGGCAGGGGTACATCCTGGACAGGTCACCAGTTTATTGCAGGGCCAAGCATAGATGAACAAACACACAGACACACACACGGGGGGTTGTACCCGGAGAAAACCCACACATTTAGAATAAAAACACAGGACCCTTTTGCTGTGAGGCAACCGTGCTAACCATGAATAAAGTTATGGAAGACAGTTAGGGCTCAATGGTTAAGGTGTCGAGTTATTGATCGGTAGACCAGGAAGGCCTGGCTTCAAGCCCCACTACCACCAATGAAGCATCACCGGGCTCAAGTCTGCCACAGTTGGGTCCCTGAGCAACCTTACCTGCTCCAAAAATAGCAGACCCTGCGCTCTGACCCCCAACTTACTAAGATGGGGATATGCGAAGAAACATATTTCACAAAAAAGACAAAAAATGAATCCCTTTCCCTATATTTAATTGGATGTCAGTTGTTATCACCAGTATAGCTGCCATCTTTTTAGCTGGTAATTCAATGACATTTAATTAAACAATAAACAAAAAAAAAGTTTAAAAAAATGTGATCATATGCGATTCTTATAAATGTAGATTACATTTACAATAGAACATAGAAAACATGAAATCAACCGGAGAATTCAGAGAACAATCAACATTCACCTTTTAAAACTCCAGCAACTGGTTTATAGATGGAGATTCTACACCTGGGTACAACATAGACCTGTAACGTTTTTGACATTTGCGATCAACCTTTAAGATTCCCCCTTTTTCTTAAAATGGTACTTTTTTTCTAGTTTCATTTAGTTTAATGTTGTGTAGGTCATATTGGAAACAAAATCAAGTTTTATGAGATTTGCAACATCCACAAGTTCTGTTTCTAAGCATTTTTTTTAATAGCGCCACACATTTTTTGGAGCTGCGGTTGCAGTAGGTCATAATCCTCATAAGCTGAAGAGAGAAAGAAGTGATGCGTAAAATGTATGTAATAAAACAAACCTTGAGAAGAAACCTAAATACAAATTGAACCAATCCATTTTAGGGTTCATGACACACATCTGCTTTAATCTGTGTTGACTTTGTCTCAGTTTTGGGAAAGCTACTTAGATAATATAGTAAGCGATAAGTTATTCAACCTCACTATAATTAATAGGCGAAAAGCGGTAAGACTGGTAAGAAAATTGTCAACACGGATGTTAAGCCCAATTTGCAAGTTAACAAGCACACCAACAGGTTGGGACTATGAAAGAATACATTAAATGTGTTATACGTTAACTAGAACTTTAGGAACATCATGAACAATAGACTAGTGGGATAACTAACTTTTCACGTGAGACAGAACATGGTTTGGAGAATGGATAGAGGAATTCTGTGACAGTTTTTAGATTGTGTAGGGTGATGCCTGTTATACAAAAGCATGCAAACGACTAAAGAAACATAACCAGTGGAGAACACAAATGACGAGTACATCAAACCCTTAAAAACCCACAAAATGGCTCTCAGTAAGACCTGAATGTGTTTGTGGTTAAATACCTTTGCCCTGCTCAAGGTGTCTATGAAGTGCTATCAGAAGAAGCAATCAGTTAATAACGCTGTCAGAGCAGCTTTAGAAGTCTGCCGAACAATGCAGACACTGTATGTCATGGTGAGACTAGAAACTGTGTAGAGAAACTTAATTAAGAAACCTAGGCTAGACTTCAGTCATCCACTGCCAAGATCCCGAGCTTACACTGATAAACTAAAGGACTCCCCAGAAGCATTGTTTAATGGCATGTGAGGTTATTTACATTTACGGCATTTGGCAGACGCCCATAGCCAGAGTGCATTACATTTACCTCTATTATACAACTGAGAAATTGGGAGCCCAGTGGTGGTTCTGGGAATTGAACCCAGGGTCTTTCAATAAGCGGGCCAACACTTTAAACATTGTGCTACCATTTCCCCAAGGGTTACTGTTATATATTTAGATTGCTTCATGCGTGTTGTTGATAAGTTAAAAATCAAATGATTTTATACACATTTATATATGGTGTGGCGTGGTGGCCACGGTTCGCCTCACAGCAAGAAGGTCCCAGATTGATTCCCGGTCAAGGGGTCTGTATGAGCAGAGTTTGAGCAGAGTTCTCTCCGCGCTTGTGTGGGTTTTCTCTGGGTACTCCGGTTTCCTCCCAAAGTCCAGAAACATGTACATTAGGCCGATTGATTATTCAGGTGTACTGCCTTCTGACCTATGTGCACTGGTATAGGGTCCAGCAGACCCCCATGACCCTGAATAAGGGGGATAGAAGATGGATGAAAAGAAAATGATAAAAATAATTCATGATTAAAATAGAAAAAAAGGAACACATACAACTGAAAAACTATTTTCAGAAGGAAGGTGTGTACTTTTTTCTGTCTGTCTTCCTGGTAAGTCAATAAACCGGCTTATTGAAGAAGCCGCCTGCAATGAATTTTCAAATATTTGTCTACCTTTTTCAGATAAACGAGCAACTGCAGATCACAGTCTGGCTGTGATGCAGGAATTAGCAAGGAGATAAGATAGCCAACAGGGAACACAGGTTACTCTTTATTCTTTATGGAGCACATTATTGCGGTTAGTATATATATGGTTACTACTATACTGGTTAGTAGGTTCTTCGCTTTTGTGTGAGTTTCCTTCCACAGCCCACAAACATGTACATTAGGTTGATTGGTGACACGGAATTGTCCATACCTGTTTGTTTGGTGCCCTGCAATGGTCTGGTGACCTGTCCAAGGTGTACCCCTGCATTTTGCCCTATGTGCACCGAGAAACCCCAGTGACCCCAAATTAGGGAATAAGCAGGTTAGAAGATGAAAGGATGAATGAATAAGTTGCTGTGGATAACAGTGTCTTCCAAATGGACACGTATGGTCATATATGGTCAGATCTCTTCTTGGTGCGTCATTAACGAAGTCATTAAATGTCACAATTTAATTTGATGATGATTACGTAATGAAAATTAAATCCCAGATTTATAATGAACTTTCAAAATAGTCAACAAAAAATGACAGCTAAGCCATAGCAATCCTGCCTAAAGAAAAATCCATGTTTTAAAAAAAAAAACCAAAGACTGACATATTTGTATGTAACTTTTCATTCCCATCTCTAACTACTTGCAAGAATATTGGCTGATTCTTTCACCAAATATTCACAGAATCACTCATCATATGACAGCTAGACTCTTGGAAAGGT